>VOQK01030157.1:0-35536 GCA_015052645.1 Benitochromis conjunctus | reverse complement strand
GCCCCCCCCCCCCCAGCAGAAAGCCTTAAAGACATGCTCGTTCTTTTGGCACGGTGTACAGTATCTGTAGGCATCTCACAATAAAACCTACTTACATACTTACATACAGCTTTATGCCCGGTGTTCTAATAATGCCTGATGCAAATAAAATGATAATTATCACTAAGAAAGATGTTAAGTAGGAAATGATGACAAATATTTACTGCGTATTTATTTGTGCAGTTTTTTGTTTCACAAACTGTTTTACAGAAAGTAATCTAAGAATAAAAAAATGCAAAAAGGACACAAAAGAATATAAAATTAAATGAATGCATTTTTAAGTATGACCCCTTTTTATTATTGCCACAAAGTTCACCCAAAATCTGCAGACAAACACAATTTAGTATGTGTGATGTCATTAGTTTATTTTAAGGAGCTGGCCTTGTCCTTGTCTGTGCTCTAGCATATCACCTGCCCACTCATTTGCTGCCTGACGCTGTCCTGTTGTAACCACCTGACAGGCACCATTGTAAGTAAGTCAAACTTTATTTATATAGACCTTTCAAGACAGAGATCACAAAGTGCAGACCCCCCCCAGAGCATTTAAAACAAAACACACAAAACTTTTATTTATATAGCACCAAATCACAACAACAGTCGCCTCAAGGCACTTTATATTGTAAGGTAGACCCTACAATAATACATACAGAGAAAAACCCAACAATCATATGACACCCTATGAGCAAGCACTTTGGCAACAGTGGGAAGGAAAAACTCCCTTTTAACAGGAAGCAGAACCAGGCTCAGGGAGGGGCAGCCATCTGCTGCGACCGGTTGGGGTGAAAGAAGGAAGACAGGATAAAAGACATGCTGTGGAAGAGAGCCAGAGATTAATAACAAGTATGAAATTCCATAAAGATTTTAGTTGTTTTTTAAACGACACCACCGAGTCCACAGATCTCGAGCTCAGAGTTACACAGTCTGGAGGCCACCATGGCCAAAGCTCCATCTCCCTTAGTTCTTAGCCTCGTATGCTGTATAACAAGTAGGCCTGATCACATGACCCCAGGGACCTGCCAGGGCCACAGGGCTGTAAAAGTTCAATAATGTAAGCTGGTGCTGGTCCGTGATGAGCTCTAAAAGTCAGAACCAGAATCTTTAAATGGACTCTGAATTCAATGGGGAGCCAGTGCAGCTGTATCAGCAATGGCGTCACATGCGAGTACTTAGAGGATTTGATCAGAAGCCTTGCTGCGGCGTTTTGAACAACCTGCAGACGTTCCAGGGAGGTTTTGCTTAGACGTATAAACAATGAATTACAGTAATCCAAACGTCTCCAGTTCAGTGCGTAATACAATAATTGTAGGGACATCATCAAGTTATTTGCTTCACCTGTCAAGCTTTCTGATGTTGTTGCCAGCAACACGACAGATAATGTGCAATTTCTCTAAATTTGCATAACCTACTTTTTGTTTTCAGAAAGTCCAAAATAGTCAAACATTTGCACTAAAGGGACCACCCAAAGATCATTCATGGACTTCCTAAGGTTTAGCCTTCTACCAGAGTCTTGCATTGTCTCTAAGCTTTGTCCAGGGGCTGTTAAAGCATTGGTGTCTTTCATTTCGGCCTCAACAGGTGCGATAAACTGATTGAAGGTCAGGGAAGAGTTGTCTTTTCTCCAATAAAGAGTTAACAAGCAGCCAGTACCACCACATGTCTGCTGTAAGAAAAAACAGCACAGGAACAGCATAATACAAAGGGGTGGTTTTATTGTTTCTGTGAACATGTGCTCAGAAATCATAGAAAAATAAAGCTTAGAAGCTGTGTGTTAACCTTAAAGTTTCTCTTCCTGCACAGAGCAAACAGCTCAAAGTGAATTGAGCTGAACTTAACGGTGCAAACTGATCAAATTTAAGCAGTTACAGATTCCTCCAGAGGATTCCCGGCCTGATATATCTGAAGGTGTCACCTCTGTACACAGACAGCTCAGTTTTAGTGCGATCAGACAGTGTAAGCAGTGGGACTGAAAGCAGTCTGGTGACAGCGTGACAGACAGTCTGACCTTTATCACCGGGTGATATCAATAGAAACACACTCACGCACACACACACACACACACACACATATGAGCCCCATGACTGGACAGAGAGGTCTGTGTGACAGGAAGTGGCAGAGGAACCATCCTCAGACCTTCGTTTGATCTGGGTTTGACTTTTTCTTTCTTTTCTTTCTTTTTTGTGGCCGGCTGCTGGTCAGACAGTGTTGCTGATACAGATTCACTCACATGCAGTTCACTCTGGCCTCGCACCGCACAGGTACACAGAAAAAAGTCGTAACCGACTTTTCTTCCACACAAAAAGACTAATTTACAGAGATTAATTTAACTAGTTTAAGCCACACGTTTAGCTTAATTTCACACATTTACTTTATGTTTTTTTTAATTTAAATGATAGTTTAACACTATAAAGACATCTATCTGATGCACTGAGTGACAATTAAAAGTAGAAGAAGCATAAAAGTAAAAATAATTATGCTTAAAAATAGTTTAATAGATTTGTATTTTCAACATAAACCTATTAACGGTATAATCTTTGCAACATATGTCTACAAGCATAAATAAATATAGTTATTATTATTGAAAACAGTTATAATTACTTTAATGACCTACTTGGCAAAATTTACAGAAAACTAATAATGGAAAATATATCGTATATGTTATTTATTACTCTTCACAAATTTAATGAATTTGATAAATTAATGTTACGTGCATGCAAAGTGATGGGTTTCTATTATTAAATATTCAATGAATATAATTTCATTTCATTTTAAAAATATTTATGTATCCAAAAAATATCAAAATATGTTGTAATATGTTTATTTTGTAATATAAAATATTATATGTGTTATATAAAATCTTATAATAAAAATATCAACAGGAAGTGAAAGGCTTGAATCAGGAACATTCTGCAGCCAATTAGATTTTCTATCTAAGAGGACTACGGCGGGCTTTACTTTTAAGATCCTGTAGGACGGTTAGACATGAACATCACATGTTACACATGAAGCCCAGTACAGATTCAGGGACAGTTTGGAATTTTTCATATGTTGGAGGAGAACTTAAAGACCAAATAACCAATAAGGGAACGATTTGGGGGAAGAAAACTTGTAGTTTGAATCAGGTGAAGGAGCATAAACAGGCTCTAAAAGATGAAGTAATGTAAATGTTTGCTTTCACCTGTCACACCTTAAACACAAGAGCATCCTAAAGTTGTTGCTGTGAAAACAGCGATAGCTAATTTTGAGGAAGGAAAAAGAACCATACACCATCAGGCAAAACATTACACGTTTCCCTGCAAGGCAACTATACCGAACTCAAACTCAGCAGCATCAGCTCGATAACACAGTACACCGACTGTACTGCAGCTGGCCACTAAATCTCTATGAGCAGTCATATTGCATATAGTGAGCAGAAGCCTTGGCTAGTTATTGAGCCAATCAACCAAAACTTTCATGAGCAGCAAAGCTAATGACTGAGGAACGTCAGCTGTCCTCTGCATTCACGTAGACGTGTTTCTCCCTCAGCAGATTCCTTATATGACGTGTTGTGTTGAAGGGTGTTGTGAAAAGGTGAGTTAGCACAAAAAATGAAGGGATGTTCAGAAATGACCCTTGCCATAGCCGTGGTGTTTCTGTGATGCATCACCAGGGCTATGCAAACGTGAGTTACCCGTGTGCGTGTTGTATAGCAGGCTTCAAGCCTTACTTCAGTTTTCAGTCGTCATCTTCTCTGACTGTGTAGTTTTCAGGGACCTTTGGTAATTACTGTCATTATACAGTGCCGATCAAAAGTTTAAGGCCTCTTGAAAAATGGCCCAAAATCATATTTTTCATGGTTGCATCTTAACAAGGTTCCAAGTAGAGCTTCGGCCTGCAACAAGAAGAAATGGGAGTGAGACAAAACCTTTTTTGGAGCATGCAGTTTATTGAAAACAACTCTGAAACTGAAACAGGCTGTTTTCAAGTGGTCTTAATCTTTTGATCGGGGCTGTACTATGTGTGTTATGTAGTGATGTTGAAGCTCCATCACCGGCGGTTAGAAGAGAACTTCCTGGGAGCGATCTAAAGACAGCAGGCGTGATGTAAGTGGTCCAGAGGCGCACAAACACACCGCACAACTCTGACTGCATCTCAGCTTTATACAAAACAAAGGTCTTATATTTATTTATATATATTTATATGTTTTGAAACATTTTATTTGATGTCACAAAATTTAAATTCATGACAGAAACTTGAATGTTGAATGAGGAGGTTCATTAGTGTGTAAAACACCCAAATATAGTTTTTATTTATTTTCCTTCTGACGCTGAATGAATGAATATCTCACTGGTTCAGTATCCAGCGATACTGGTTCCAGCTGGACGGCCTTTTTTAAATTTATGTTTAATAAAACACGCTATTATTTTTTTACAGCCGACACTGTTAGTCGGATATATAAAAAAAACTTTTAATAATATCTCAGAGTAATTGTATTTGACATATTTTCATTTGTTTGCTTTTGATGGATGATTTAAAAGCACCCCGAGTCTTATTAAAGCCTTCATCTGTTAATCTAATTTGTGTCACAGTCATTATTTGTGGTTTTCATTTATTGATGTCACTGTGAACTCCTCTGAGACAAATAAACTGCTTTAATGAAGAAAATATTCGAGATGAGTTAAAGCGGTGAGATGAAGAGAACCATCACCAGGAGAATGACAAGCAGCTCTCTGTTATTAATTCTCATCATTGTTCATCACTTCTTCTTTCCTCCAGAAACCACAATTATGGCCGCCACAAAACAGTCTCTCCCCTAAAACATCCGCCAGACTCGACCCGCCCTCCCTCCCTTCACCCCAGCCAATCAAATTCCACCTCATTAAACCTGCTCGGTTATTAAGCGTCAGTGGAAACAGGAGGGAGGCGAGGAATCTGCACAGCTGGGTGGAAACGTCCTGCAGGCTCCTCTCTGACTAACAGTCTGCTGTCCTGTGGTCTCTCACTGGAAACCAGAAAACACGCTCGCAGATCAGCACGTGGGATTCAGGAGGTGGAGATAATCACTGTGTCTCATTCTGACATGTTAGAGGCGTGCTCTCACATACATCTGATGAAACATCATTTCATGTTTGCTGACTTCAACCAGAGGCCGAGGAGTTTTAGTGAAGAAAAAACGTTTCCCGCTCAGATCTAATCATGTGACAACAAGACTGAAGCTGTGTCTGCAAAGTGTCATTAAAAGAAACGTAAAGGTCAGAGGTCACAGAGACACTAAGCCTACAGTACGACCAGCTCGTCTGCGTCGAGAATGAAAGAGCTGCTCACAGGATTTTATTCAGCTGACTTTTCACCCCGTCACTGTCTGATGGCCTGAAAACTGTAACCTGTAGCAGCAGCACTAAAACATGTTAACGGTAGCCAGAAAAACTACATCAGCCTCATAGACTGATTGATAAAGCAAACACAAAGTCACACACATGAGTTATAATAGCTGCACTGTTTTGGGGGGGTTATAATTGAGGTTGCATCCACCTGTTAGTCCAGGTAACAAGAGCGAACAAGAAAAGTGAACAAAAAACAGCTTTGATACTTAAATGACCTTAAACAGGTGAGTAACGAGGAAACATTTACTTTAGTACAGGTGTTATTACGGGGGAAATTTTGGTATCAAGCTGTAAATGTCTTTATTTCTGCTGTAAAGTTGGACATTTAAACTTTTTTTGGGGGGGGCCGTCTATGTTGAATTACTCTCTTTTTAAATCAGCCTCAAGTGGCCAGTGGAAGAACTGCAGTTTTCCACACTTTTCAGCTTTTCCACTCTTGGCAGCCTCTCGTGCTCACAAATATCCACGTAAAAATAAATGCAAACCTCATAAATCTGTCAGTGATGGTTAGTCCAGGAATGCCGTCAGTGTTTGCTCGTGTATCTGAAGGCAGATGTTCTTCGACGAGCAGCTCTTAAACCGTCCCGCGTTACCAAGGTAACGGGTGCTTGTCACCAGCGTTTTTATAAGGAAGCTTTTGTTTGCCGCTCACATCAGAGTGATGTTTATGTGTGTTTATGTGTTTTCATGCCGTTTACATTCCTCCTCGAGGCTGATTTGTGCAGACATGTGAGCGGCCACACGTGCGTGTCCCTCTGAAAAACGCGCGCACACACACACACACACACACACACGCACACACGCACACACACGCACACACACACACACACGCACACGCATGCACGCACACACACACACACGCACACACACACACACACACACAATCACTGTAATTACATGCTGCCTGTTACTGTCAATCATTTGTTTTAGTGATTCATTGTTTAAACGTGACCACACATTTTCAGAGTCCTGCTGGTGCCTTTAACTGTTTATTCAGTCTCACCAACAATCCACAGGAAGTGGTCGATTCACAGTGAGATAATACAAACAAAATGACCTGAGGAACTTTAACCCTATAACGTCTTCTAGTCTTATATCAAGGGTAGACATAAATGGAGACCAGAGTTAAAACCAGAGTCGTGGACAGTCCTTCAAAGCCGAGTCAAGTTAAAAGTCTGGTGAACGTGCAACAGCTCGCAAATCTAAACCTCCAGATTTAATGTTATCATAATGTTATAATAATGTTCTGGCACAATCCCAAAAGCTCAGTTAAATAGTTCAACAGTTCAAGAATAACATTATGAAATTGAATATGATTTCAGGATTTTATCATCTATAATACATAACACGTACCACCTTTGAAACAGTCTGAAGATCATCTATACTCAGAGTTAATGATCACAAAGCAGCACACGGCTGTAGTGCTGAAAAGAAACCTGGTTCAGTGAGGAACAACATGTGGTTCTGGTTTTAAGGACGTCTTTTTCAAATCTATTAAATGCAGAATTTGCAAAATTGATGACATTCTTTAAGTGCTATGTCTATTTTAAACTCAGTGTTTGAAGATTTTAGCAAAGAGCTGCGCTCGTCTCTTTCACAGTGGACAGTAGCGAGTGTGTGGTGATGCCGCACGATGTGTCAGAGTAAACTTCAGGTAGCTGTCCTCCATCATTTCACCACATTTTGTCTCTCGGTCTCTGAGATGTTGACCTGCAGGTGTGAGCGTGACCTGAGCACAGCTCAGAGAGGTTTAGCAGGCAGGTTAACGTGTCATTTATGGTACCATATCGTACAATACCAACTATCGTAGACCTGCTCCCGACTGCATGTTGCTGGACACGGATGAGGGTTGGAATAGGGAGTGACTGCAGGTTCACCAGGAATGAGAGAAGTTTTACAGCGTGCAGGATGAAATGCACACACTTGACCCTTTTTATTGTTTTTAGCGCCCGGTTTCATTTGAGCTGCTCGTGTGTTAGAACAGCACGACTGGTGCACAGACCGGTGTATCAGGTGTTTGTTCACTGTCTCCGCCGACGACAGTTTTCTGTTTTTGGCGTAAGCTGCTGGTGGAGAATATCTGCTGAGACTTCTTCTGCTGTGCTGACTTCTCTCGTTCTCGTGAAAGGTGACCTTGAATCCTGAAATGATCAGAATGTATTAAATGATTGTTTTTCTCAGTACTGTAACCGTGCAGGATTTTGTGAACCTCCACCGGCTCAGCAGTCACAGAGCATCGGCGCTCACAAGTCAGTCACACGGGGATCTTTCTGTTCATCGTCCCACATGACCGGAGTGCAGCAGGAGCCTCAGGTGGTTTGGCTGCCGTGGCCTTTGACCTCTAACGTCCTCACTCTGTGCCTGCAGCCAGCTGGACACATGATGGTGCGTGTCTGTGTGTGTGTGTGTGTGCTGACTTTTCTTACTTTGTCCAAAAACGACACAAACAGGAAAATGAGGAGAAGCCTGCGTTTCTCTGTCAGCCCTTTTCGCTTCCCCTTTCTCCTGCAGGCCTCCTTGGTGAGGAGCAGCCGT
Organism: Benitochromis conjunctus; assembly: GCA_015052645.1. NCBI lineage: Eukaryota > Metazoa > Chordata > Actinopteri > Cichliformes > Cichlidae > Benitochromis > Benitochromis conjunctus. The sequence continues at coordinate 27,602 of VOQK01030157.1, read as the reverse complement.
TGTATCATGACTCACCAGCGCTCCTCCCACCCTCCTCCCTGCTCCTCCTCTCACTGTGGTTTTATGTCCTGGTCAGTCGCTGCTGGTGAGAAATACTTCAGAGTCCCATCTTTTCTGCCTCTACGTGCTAATAATGTGTTTCCTAAAACTCCACAAACACAATCAGATGAAATAATCAGTGGAAACACAAACAATAAATCTGGTGGTGTTGGTTTTATATATTATTGAGACCATTTCTGATGGAGGCTGCAAAATAAAATGTTGTCTTCATAATAGAGATTAAAATCTCATAATCCGAGATTAGAAAGATTGTTTGTTTTCCAGAGAAACCTTTGTGATGTTAGTTTTCCTGGTTGAGACCGGGTTTGGTTTACATTTACTATACATCAGTGCAAATGCAGATTAACTAGCGGTGCTTGTTAACGCAGTTACTGTTCCCTGTTGTCCCTGCTGCTGAGGAGGTAATATATCTTTGTTGTGCTTTCGTATACATTAGAAATGTGCTTGGAGTTTTGAATTTTACTTTTTCATGTCCTCATTCAGTTAATAAATGTGGTCACTTTGAATCTTTGATCACTGCAAATATGAAATGTTCAGAAGAGGATATGGATGCTGCGAGTACTTTGTCTGATGTGGTGTTCATGATAGGGACATTAAAACTGCAGCAGTTTGCAGGAAATCAGGAGGTTTAAGGACTTTGATGAGTCATACTTTAGCAGGTTCACTGTAAAAAGAGAGTGCAAATATTTGTATGAATATAAAACTCTTTGTTGTGTATTTTCTACTTATTTCAGCAGGAAACTGAAATCATTTGTGTGGTTTGAGTCTTTCATCAGCACTTATTCGGTACTGAATCGGAGATAATATTTGTAAAATACACTAATATCTGTGATCTGAACACACAAACATGATGGGAACAGGATGTGGCCATCATGTAAAGCCATACATGTGGATTCCATCACAGGAACAAGCTGGGGTTTCCCTGCCGGGTCTCCGCCCTCACACCTTCTTCTTTCTTCGCGTTCTTCTCTTGTTGTCGATGAGCCAACATCCTCTGTAGGTCGGACTCTGTGTTTTCTGTACATCCATTGAGTCACAGGCGTGTTTTCTCAGTTGCTTCAGTGTCACATTTACACGCTTGTGCAATGCTCCCACCTGACTCCGCCTCTCGGGCGCTGAACATCTCAGCAGTACACTCTTAATTCTATATTTGTATATAAGATGTGCAAACCAGGTTTAGGCAGAGAGGCTAAAAATGTTCTTTTATTTAAAAATACTGAGAGAATTAAAATAATCCCTTTCTCTTTATTTATTTTAAATCCAACTGCTGATCAGCTTCTCAGAGTACTTGTGTTGTGCGCCTGCTTCACTTTGCATGTTTGAAGCAGCACGTGACTTTAGCTTAATATATCACACAGAGTTTGTTTCACGGTGTCTCCAGACATAGTGCCAGGTCGGTGTCGGCGGGTTTTTGACTATCCTTTGCACATTGATGGAAGTTCAATATTATATCAAGATGTGACAGATGTAGCATAATCAATATATTCAAACAAATCTAACATGAAAGCATTTGACTTCAAAAATATTAATTCTGTCTATGACTTCAGGTCCAGATATCTCCCAGGGAGACTTTTAAAGGATCCAGGATACTTCTGCAGCGTATCAGTGATTTTCTGTTTATCTTCATATTTCCGTCCTTTCCACCTGTGCAGGCGATGTTTCCTACTTGCCCTAACATCCCGTCCTTGTAATGTTTCATTTTATGAATTTGAATCTGTAGGTCTTCTATGTGATATATTCTACATCTACTATACCAATAACATTTATGCACACTGCAATGTACATGTGAAATACTTTTCAATTCCAACTGAGCACTCAGAGCACTTTTTACACGCCATATTCACCCAGTCACACACAGACACACACAGACACACACAGTCACACACAGACACACACAGTCACACACAGACACACACAGACACACACAGACACACTGTCACACTGTGATGGATGCATCAGGGGAAACTCAGGTTTCAGCATCAGACATGCAGACTGGAGGATGGAACCAGCGACCGTCCACTTGGTAGACGGCCTGCACTGCCTCCTGTGCTCCACACACCCGCATGTAATGCGGTACGGCTTTCTGCCTGTGTGTGTTTGTTCTCCGCTCTATCACGTTTTAATCTACTGCTGCGCTCGGTTTCAGTTTTCCTTCGGGGAGTCATTAAAGTTTGATCTTATCAAACAGATCTCATGAGTAAATTTATCTTTAGGTCTTTGTCAGATTTACGACAACGGAAAAGCTTTTCTTACAGAAAGCACCGTTATGACCTCACAAAGTTGCTGCATAAACAAAATATACATCACAGGAAAATGCACTGAAATATGTGTTTCACGTGTACATTATAAAACTGTCGTGAAAATACGATCATCATCCCAACAGGTCTGCTGAAGTTCAGGGCCCATCTGGGATTTCTGCCATTCAACAATTATCACTTGGAGCCAGAACCAGCAGAAACACCGAGCTGGTTCCAGATCCTGGGGGGATGTTTGTGGGATGTAGAAATCAATTTAATTAAAAGTTGACACATGAGGAATGCTGAGTGTTTTTATGGCACAAGTCTGCTGATAGTCCGGACTTTACTTTTTTTTCTCCTGAGCTAACGAGCGTGTGTCAGAGGCAGATTCCTACAGAGCTGCGATCAAAACACATGCGTGAACCACAGCGACGGTCTCGGCGACATGTCTCCTTTGTTTTTTGATCTTGAATCACACTAGGATGCAAATTTTAGGGATTTAAGATTTATGCTCTCTTGTCCCTTCACCCTGAACCGTGACCCCCTTCCCTGAGCCTGGCTTTTCTGGAGGTCTCATCTTCTTAGAAGGAAGTTCTTCCTCCCCACTGTTGCTAAGTGCCTGCTTGCACGATTGTTCAGTCTTTAGTATTGTACAAACTTTACAAGTGTGCCTTGAGGTAACCGTTGTCATGAACCAACTGGAATATTTGACTGCCAGCCTTCAGTTAGGAGATAACTGAGGGGTTTAAAGGGGAAAAGGTTGAGTGTCTGAGTAACTTATCTCTTCACCTTAACATGGATTTAACAGTAACTTAGGTTAACCAACCATTTAAATACAAAGGGCAAAAAGGTTTACCCATAAAGCTCTACATCACAAAAACCCTCAAATAAGATGTTAATAATCATCTGACCCAATCTACTGTTTGGATTGGTGACAAAGTCTTTTTAATATTTGATTCATTGTTTCCTAAACACACACACACACACACACACACACACACGCACGCACACACACACACACAGAATACTGCTCATGTGTAATGTTATTTATCTAATTACATCAGCTGATGGAACAATAAAACGTGTTTTCTTTGTTATCTGGCTTGTTGGCATATTCTTGACAATTACTTTGATTATTAGCAAGGCCACATTATATTTACACTGTAGTTATGTGACTGATGGAGCCATTAATCACTAGTCGCTTTCAAGAAAGAAAAGACTTTGCTTGTTATGTTGGCACTGTGGAAATCTGCTGATTGCTTAAAGAAGCAATAAGTTTTAATGTCTGGAGCATCAGTCACTGTGGGTTTAATTATAGCACAGACATGTGAACGTGTGGTCCATGAGCATGTGATGTTAAACAAAAACCACACGCATTCTCCAAAATCACATTTTCATGTACACAACCACAATGAAAATGTTTGGTTCACTAAACTAAGCACTCCAAAAGTGATTGTATAAGATTTTATATTTACTGACCTTTTAAAGACATTGTTTAAGTTTTTGTGTAGGGCAACTTTTTCTTTTTCCACAAACGCACGCACAACAACAACAACAACAACGATGACAATACAGCTGTAGCCTCAAAATGAGAGAAAAATGAAAAACAAACAAAAGACACTGAAACAGTTTCTAATTAAATGATAAGAGTCAGAGTAATCTGGTGTCAGAGCGACTGACGTGTCGAGCACCTTTAAATCGGAGGTCAAAGGAAGACGAGCGCCGTGGTTGACAGACGGAGGATGTGGGAAGATGCAGAGGTGTGTGCAACTGTCCTGCTGTGGTTCGTCCTGTTCCTTCGGCCTTCGTCATATTTTGGTAGCAGCCGGCTCGCTTTCCCGTCACTCACACTTCCTCCTCTCCTTCCTCCTTCCTTCCCGTAAGTTTCCCCTTTTTCTACGCCCACACCCACCCACTACCATCCACAAACAGACACACAACAACATACAGATGTAACAATTTGTCCTGTCCAGGAATGAACGTTCCTGGAAATATTAACTACATATGTACGTTTTGCTGCATCTATTACTTAATCACAGTTCATGCTTTCATCTTTACTTTTTTCTGGCAGAAAGAAAAGTTTCCCTGGCCGTAAACGAAGGATCTGTCAGACATAGTAAAGGTTTCCTCGACCTGATCGGGTAGGTTTGTCCCAAATAACATGTTTGAATATCGTTTAATGCAGGGAAACGCCGAAAGGCCGTGATTTAGTGAAGTTGCAGCATTCACGCAAACTCATGAACATTCACATAAATTACCCTAATGGGATGCAGTCTGTTTGGCTTCCTCAGCAGATGTTAAATCCATAAACACATAGCTGGTTAGGTTTCCCAAACCATCAATTTTGACCATTTACACCAAAAACAAATATTAGCCATTCCTGTAACGAACCAGAAAATACCAGAACTGCTGTGTCTCTGCTTGGAAATGAACTGGAACCAGTTTGGAATTGCTAACTGGGCAGCTTTTCCATCAAGACGTTCTGGTTCTGGTTCACTGGTCACTGGTTCCTACAAAGCACTCAGTCCTGTATTCAGAAAATGTTCATATGTGTGTGTGTACATATTTCAGCCTTCCTCAGAGTCAACATTGTGATAAATGGTCACACACCTGAATCACACAGTGCTCACAACCAAGAAGCTTCTATGAATAAAACCACAATCTGACTGATACGCTGCAGCATACAGGAAGCTGGCGTTTACCAACACTTTGCATTCATATGTTACGAAATTAACTGCACACATCAGTTTAAGCAGTATTAATTGACAGTGACATTGGTTAACGTTAAGCAATGTCACTGCCCTGTGTTTGGCTTTAATCAGAGCAGGTGCTGATTGGTAGACCGATCAGCTGTCAGACACCACTCAGGTCTACAGACCTGTAGGGACCTGTATACTTGTAGGATCGTACCACAGTCACTGGGAACCCTTCTTAAAACCAGAAAGGTTTCACTTTCTCGCTTTTACAGATGAGTTTTCGGGGATCGGGACTGATGTGAAGGAATTATTCTGTATAGTGTTGACACATAGAACGTAAATCAAGAAGTAAGTGTGTGTTATGACTCAGCTCTGTGTTCCTGTGACATGCTGGGATACGCCCGTCGCTGTCAAAGGGTCATTCCCCACTAACCACTTCTGCCACTGTTACTGAAAAGTCTGACATGTTGTGCAACATCAAACAGCACATGGCGATCTGTCCCTATGAGAAAATGCCAAAAACGTCCCTCGAAAGAGCGTCTGCAACATCTGTCGCAACGCTGCAGAGAGGAAAATCCAGCTCTCTGCTGGACATCACCCGAGGGTGGCATTTCGCACTTTTTCATTCGGCTTCAGAACGAGATTTTGTCTCTGGCATTAAAAAACAAAAATAAATTCATTTTGGGCAGCAGTCTGTAAAATACATCAACATGTTAAAGGTTAGAAACGCTGTCATCATCTTTGCTATCAGACAAACACCTCAGAGCTCCTCCATCATCATCTTAACACTTTCTGATGTGCAGCAGTAACACTTCCAGGAGTCCAGGTCACTGCAAACTGTACTTCTGTAACAGCCAGAGCTCTGAGGAGACTTAGCGGACCCACCCACTGTCGTACAGAAAGCCAGACTGTCTCAGATTCCCTCTGAACATCATCCACTGCAACAAGGAACTCAAACATCTTGTTGTGGAATTATACAGTCTCTTATTTTTCTGCTGTTTTCAGTGTTTAGGCAATAAAATGTCATTAGTCCAGTAACTCAAAGCATTTTGATAGGCAGGTGTAAGATAGTTTTCATGCATTTCTTCGTCAGTATAACACAGCCACAGGAGGCCACCAGTCAGTGAACCTCTAGTGCTGATCCCAAGCTCAGATCAAGGGAGAGGATTGCATCACAATCCACCAAAAAATGTTTGCCAAATCAAACAAGTGGATCATCAAGAAGGAGATTTCCATCCCCGATCATTGGGGGCCGGGTTAACGATGACCGCCTCCTGTGCTGTTGGCCAACAGGGCGCCAGCGGAAACTGTCCTACTTGTTCTGATGTGTTCAGAGGCAGAGAGAGAGAAGGAAAGACTGCAGATTGGAGGTCAGAGATGCGCTCTAAGTGCAGGACTATGACTCATAAAAGGAGAAAGCCTGCTGACATGATGGATTTCCACAGCATGTCTTTTATCCTGTCCTCCTTCTCTCACACCAACCGGTCGCAGCAGATGGCCGCCCCTCCCTGAGCCTGGTTCTGCTGGAGGTTTCTTCCTGTTAAAAGGGAGTTCTTCCTTCCCACTGTCGCCAAAAGTGCTTGCTCATAGGGGGTGATATGATTGTTGGGTTTTTCTCTGTATGTATTATTGTAGGGTCTACCTTACAATATAAAGCACCTTGAGGCGACTGTTGTTGTGATTTGAAGCTATATAAATAAAATTGAATTGAATTGAAAGAAGGTTGGATGAAGTGGTAGAGAGTGGGGGAGAGGGTGGAGATGAAAGCAGACTTCAACTGACATTTAGGTGAAGGGAACAGAGGTGATGAGGAGGTCTCGGGTCGGTATGGTGTTCCATCAAAATAGATCAAGAAGCAGGAGGAAAGGGAAAATTTAAAAAAGACAGGAAACTGTGAGGTAGCGTCAGGGGAGAATGTAGCTAGGTGGACTCAGACGGCAGTCCTCACTGGGCCTGAACAGGCAGGACAATAAAGTCAGGATAACTTTGGAACAACATTCTCTAAACTACTGAAATCAGTCAGAACCAGAACAACGAGCAGAAGAAAAAGCAATATGGGTCGCTATATGAATGAAGCTTATTACCTCAGCTGTAATCTGGATCCATGGGCATGCAGGGTCTCCAGTAGCACAGGGATTTATTGATTTTGTGTCAAAAGACAGATGAGCTCTGCTCTCTGCTCATTGGTGGAAAATACAGAAATGAATCAAACGCCCAATCGCCACCTGCTTAAACGTTTTTTGCTCGCTACAGTGACAATGAAAAGCAAAAGAACCCATCAACAAAACAGCAACTGAAGACAGCTGCAGTTAAGGCGTGGCAAAGCATCACAAAGGAGAAAACTCGCTGTTTCGTGTTGTCCATGAGCTCCGGACTCCTGTGAGCAAGAATCTGAATCATAAGCATCGTATTTATGATTATGTTGCTTTATTATTATTACATTTCAGGCCATGAAAATTGGTGACTGGGTATAAAATTGGTGGCAATTCAGTTGTTGATGCAATATTTTTGTTCAGCTCTTGGACTCCAATAAACTTAAGAAACTGGTGATTTCAACAATCATTTTTAACCATTTCTGATCTGATTTTCATACTATACTAAATATATGGATAGGTTACAAAATTGTGGGCTGGAGATATAAATACGATGGTTCAACAACACCAGTTTCTCAAATGTTGGGACACACACAGTGTAAAAGGAAAATAAAACAGAATCTCTCATAAACCCATATTTTATTCATAAAACAACACCGAAAACTAACAGAGTTAACAGAGTTAAACTGAGAAAATGTCGAATTTTAAGACAAATATTAACTGTTTTTGATGGCAGCAGCATATTTCTAATGTTTCCCAGTGTGTAGCATCCACTCATCTTTTACACAGCGTGTAGGCTGAGAAGAGCAGTTGCTGGACTTGGGACAGGGATGTTGTCCCATTCTGGTCTGATGTTGGACCGCAGGCCAGTTTGACAGCTGGACTCTTCTAATATGAAACCATGCTGCTGGAATAGATGCGCTATGTGATTTTGCATCGCGCTCCTGAAACATGCTGTCTGGATGGAGCACACGTTGCTCTAAAACACCTCTCAGCATTGACGGTGCAGTCCCAGATGTGCACGCTGGCAGTTCCATAGTGCACACAGATTTCTCACATTTTTCAGATGACTTACTGTAGATGAAGACACATCTGAACATCGTTGTGACATTGTACTACAAATAGCTTTTGTTTTGGCAGATTGGTGACCCTGAACCTGTATCTCATTTTTAAATCATTGCATTGTGTTAGGCAATGATTTGCATTGTGTGAAATGCAAACATAAATGTTCGGTTCTTAGTGATGTGATACTGTAAAAGTGTTCCAACACTTTTACTGTTGTATGTTTTGTGAATGGGAGTGGGGCTGGAGACCTTTTAGGTTATCCTACACTATCTGGGTATTACACATGCCCGGTGGGTATGTTTTTTTTATTTTATTTAATATAGCATGTAGCTGCCCGTGAACTGTAGGCGTAAATGAGCAGCTAAGCTGGTACAAGGTGTCTTTTCTATTTCCAGATGAGCATTTTGTGAATTATCACTAACATATAAGGAAAAAAAAGCTATGAAGCTGAGTGAGTTCACTCCACTTACATCTTGATTGTATCACTTAAACCACACAGAGGTAGATTTATTAAAAAAATAAAACACTGTTTAACTGTATCACCACACAGAATAACTCAAAGTTAGCTAAAATCATCCCAGAGAGGATTTCCCAGAAACAGTACAACACTTTTCTCTGTTGGTTAAAAATCTGCTTATGTCGGCTTTTCTCACCTGTCGTGGCTGCTTGGTTGTGGTCAGCATGCATTCACTTTGAGTTTGTTTTTTTTTGCTCGTAGCGTCATGTTTCAAAGAAAAAACACTTTACAAAACGTGATGCCCAGAGCAGGAACCGTTTGGAGTAGTTTTTTGTGGAGCTGATTTCACATGTTGGTGGAAAAGGTGGAAATGGAAAAGTAAACAGCCCTAACAGGTGGAAACAGCCCTTATTTATCTATATTTAGATTGAAGACTGCTGCAGTCAGCAGTTTTGAAAGCTCTTATGAGGACAATATGTTCCTTTGGGACCATGACTTCATCTGTGATAGAGGGTTTTGCTGGTGGAACAGGGCTGTTTGGGGTCACTACAACTGTTTCTCCTCACTCTGCTGCTGCCGCTGCTGGGGATGAATGACCGCCATTAGCTTCATGTCAGCGTCCAGAGGAGAGGCTGCTCAGACGTGCTCCCCCACATCACATTCCTCACCGCGGGGCCGTTTGTCTTCGGCGTGGTGCCGATACGACCCGTCCCTTCTCTTCTGCTGGCCTCTAAATCAGCCTTGCTGATGGCTGCAGGAGGAAATCTGTCCACGCTCAGTTCAACATTTGCCATTAGGAAAGAGAGCGTTTCCTCAGCTGATAAATATAAATATATACATGCAGAAGGAGTGGACTGGAGTGAAAGAAGCAACAGACTAATGATCAAGTATAATTAAATAATTGCAGAGAACTTTTTCATGAATGGGCCTACTGAGACACACACCAAAACCTTTAAAACATCAGATTGTTTCTTTAACGTTGAACTGTGTGTCTGCTGTGTGTCTGTGGTGTGCATGCATCTCATTGTGAAACTGGACCATGGGTGAGTGGCTCTGAGCTGGGGGAGTGTTTTCAGGAAATGCCAGCTCTCGTCAGGGTGCCAGTGCCAAAGATCGCTGCCCACATGCTGAAACTGGACTCCGAGGAACATGGGAGACAGAAATATTCACAACACCACAATTATCCCGTTGTGTCAAACATCAGCGCCGCCGCTGCAGGTCTGGGTTCTGGGCTCTGCGTAGCCCACGACCCGAACCCCTCTGTTCCCTCTCCCAAGTTAAACCAGTGGCTCTCCAGTTCCGCCTGAAACTGTTTCCCCTCGTATTTATTCAACAGATTCTTCACCCTATCAGCTGGCAGCTCCTCTTCATTCCCCGCTTCCAGCTCCTGAGGCGACCCAGCTAATGTTCAGAGACAATAAACAACCAGAACAAGATGCCAGATTTCCTGTGAAACACACACAAAGCTCCTCTATGATCAGCCCCACAATTTGAGTGCAAAAGGAAATGAAAGGAGTGCATTGTACTTTATGATCACAGCACATTTACCCAGTTAAAACAGCCTTACTCATAAATAAGCAGCTTGGTTCCACTGGGGATTGAACCCAGGACCTTCTGCGTGTAAAGCAGATGTGATGCCCACTACACCACAGAATCACAGAGATATACTGACAGACTGAAAATAAGATGGATTTAGCCATGCATCCTGATGTCATCCACTGGTTTGTGGACTCTGTCACTCCAGCATTGCATCATCTTCATACAACCTTTGAGATTTCAGGGCGATCTCAAAGGTGATGGCCATCAGCTAGAGCAGGGGTGGGGAACTCCAGGCCTTGAGGGCCGGTGTCCTACAGGTTTTAGATCTCACCCGGGATCAGCACACCTGAATCAAATGATGAGTTCATTAGCAGGCCTCTGGAGAACTTCTAGACATGTTGAGGAGGTCATTTAGCCATTTAAATCAGCTGTGTTGGATCGAGGACACCTGCAGGACACCGGCCCTCGAGGCCTGGAGTTCCCCACCCCGCTCTAGCTGATGGCCATCACCTTTGAGATCGCCCTGAAATCTCAAAGGTTGTATGAAGATGATGCAGTGCTTGCTATCTTTACCAGCTAACTGCCAAACAGATCCCATAAACTGTATGAGTTCAACCCACAGAAAGGCTTATAAGCTAATCAAATGGGTGACGGTCTTTAAAAAAGACACCAGAGCACTCCTGCAGAGTTGGGCCACTATCTGAAAGATATTATACGTTCAAACTCGCTGCATCAGTAACTCGTGATATGATGCTCGTCTTTCTGTAATTAAAGTAAACAACAAGCTACAACTCAGTTTCAATGCTGCTCTCATCAGCCGTGTACTCTTACACAATGTAGCGACAAAAAAAGCTCACTTCACACATTTCTAATGTCCTTTTGATGATTCTGTAGTGTGTTCAGTATAAACAGGATTACAAATAAATGCAGGGTTGGGACAGTTTCGGGGGTTAAATGTCACGGCCAAGGACGTTTTGAAAGAAACCCAAATAATTACATGTGTTTTTAGATTGATGGTGCAATTCTACTTAATGTTATCAGCCAAAACATTACTGGAGAGTTGTGCCATAGGTTGTCCTCCCGGGATGTGTGAGAGTCGAAAGGACATATTGAAACTTCTCTGATCGATATCTCAGAGTGAAATGTTAAAAACACAAACAGCGTAGTTTAAATACACAACGAGCTACAACCCAGTTTTTTTTTCTAAACGAACGTCATCTGAGCTGGAGAAATAATATTAATAAGACCAGAAAGAGACACTGCTGAGCTCTTACACAGTGCATGTGCCCAAAGTTGCCTCACACATGTGCGATCTCCTGTTTGTTATACTGCAGTATTTTCAGTATGAACAGTATCAGAACGCAGGGCCTAAAGGTAATACTAGCTGAGAGTTTGGGGCTGCAGGAGGGAGAGGGGAAGGAAGAAGACTCTTGAGATGTTGAGAAGAGACTGGAATCTGAAGAGGTTTCTGAAAGTTGATGCTGTTACACAACCGAGAGAAGAGGAGACGGACAATGGTCAGATGAAGAGCCAGTTAAAGATTTATGAGTAGAAAACTGATCTTGAATCTGCCCTTCATGATCTAATCCCATCTTATTATTGGTTTTTCTGTCAAAGCAGCGTTGAGTTTGGTTCAAGTTCAAGTTCTGCTTGGTACAAAGAAGCCACACAGTTGTAATTTCCCAGCGCTGTGAGAAGAAATCATCTGGATATAACTCTGCTAACACGGCCACCAAACTGCTTTGTGTCTCTAAGGGATACAGCACCCATATGCCCCTATACGTCGGAGGGCTGCTCAGACCTGCGGTCGGAGGCTCGGCGCCTCGCTGCAGCGGCTTTACACGCCGCAGAGGAGCGATGCTGTTTTGATGTGAAAGAGGAGAGAGTGACAGAGGAAGAGGGACAGATGGAGACAGCTGGGAAAAACCTCTTCACTCCCGACGAGGAGCTGACGGCCCAGCCTGCCACAAATCACCAACTATTTACAAGCCCTCCAAAACAAACCAGAAAATAACTTCCCCGAAGTCCAAGAGCGGGGCAAACCTCTTCTTAACTTAAGTGTCCGCAGCAGGAAAACAAAGGCCTGTGTTTACCGGACGGACAAACACAGACGGACGCGGTCGCCTTGTCAAACAAAGACTTAAAGCAGGAGACGGACGAGGCCCTGAGACGAATGATGCCTCTCAGAACCGTCTGGAAACTTTCTCCTCAAGAAAAAAGGTCAATTAAAAACTCCTTTGCGTTTGTATCCGACGTCCAGATGCTCTGCTGTTTGTCTTTAAATCCAGCAAACGTTTTATTAAAAGCCAGGACGGTAAAATATCCACTAAATAACAGCGATAAAAGACCAAGATAAACCCCTAAATGTTGCTTAAACAGCATCAGATTACAGCCACACATTTATATAATTAACATTATTATGTCACCCAGTCCTGACAATCAATACACATGTGAGAGGTCAGCGAATCTGATGACTGCTGGTCTCCCGACACTGCGTCATTTACTCCTTCATCCACATTATCCCGCTGTGACACAGGCTCAGTAAGGTCAGGTACAGGTTACGGACTTTCCCCGTAATCCCAAATCAACCATATTCAGAGTTTAACACAGAGAAACGCCTACCTGCTGATTAGTACTGTGAGCTACAGGCTAATCAAATGCTTGACTGTCTATAAAAAAGACATCAGAGCACTCCTGACGAGTTGGGCCGTACGGTCTATTCATTACAGGTGAGAGTCAGAAACATGTTATATATTCACACTGCCTGGATCAGCAACTCATGTTAAGATAAGATAATTTATCTTTATTAGTCCCACAAGTGGGAAATGTTTTGGTCGTGGCAGAAAGTACACGTTAAGAGAAAAAAAACAATAAAATAGAAAAAGATAAAATAGAATAAGTACTATACAAATACAATAAAATACTTTGATGCTCGTCTTTTTGTAATTAAACAACAAACTACAACCCAGTTTCAATGCTGCTCTCATCAGCCGTGTACTCTTACACAATGTAGTGACAAAAAAGCTCACTTCGCACATTTCTAATGTCCTTTTGATGATTCTGTAGTGTGTTCAGTATAAACAGGATTACAAATAGACGCAGGATCAGGAGAGCTTGTGGGGTTAAATGTCACGGCCAAGGACGTTCTTGGACTTTGGATGCTCCGGTTTCCTCTGTCTGCTGTCAGGTCATGAAGAGATGATCTAAAAGTGAACGTGTCATGTCTTTATTTTTCTTGTGGAGCCAGAAGAAATAATATTCTGGAGTGAAGCGCCAAGTCTGTTAGCTGCACCTGTAAACTGTGTGCGTACACATTTCTTATTTTAGGTCGTCTTTTGTGTTTTAGTCTTCAGTTCTGGTTACTTTTGTATTCTGGGATCTGTTCACAGCTTGAGCATTGGCTTGTGTTTATTTCTTTGTGTTTCAGTTTTGTATCGCCTCCCCAAGGTCCTTTTGATCTTGATAAATCTTTGTCTCTGTCTCTTTGGTAGTCCTTTGTACTTATTTCCTCCTTGTCTCATTACCTAGATTCTGTTCACCTGTGCCTCATTTCCCACAGGTGTGTTCCCTTTCCATAATTGCCCTCTTGTGCATATGTAGTGGTGTCTTCCTCATGTTGCTTGTTTTTGTATGGTACCTATTTCTTCTTTGTTCTGTTGCCTTTCTGCATTTTGGTGCACCTCCTGCAAAGCCATGACACATACATCTGCTGATTAAAGCTAAATAATAGATGAATAAAGTCTTTGAGTTCCACTCACTGATTAAAGCTGGAGAAAAAACTTTTTTGTTAACCACACAGCAGCGATGTTATTGATCAGATAGTCACATTAAAATGCTCCAGAAAGCACCGACAGCACAAACACGGTCAAGAGGCCAAGGTCAGTGCCTCCACGTAAGCTGAGGTGAAGCCCAGAAGACAGCCTGCCTGTGTTGCCCCCCCCCCATGTCTCTACATTAAGCCTTCAGAAATTTTAATGGGTGTGTTGTTAAAACGGAGACATATAGTTGTAGTTGTCACAATGGTGGAAATAAGCTCTAGAGACCAAAATAATTTTTCATACCAAGACTTATTTGTCTGTTGTGAAGTTGGTCACTTCTACATGGGTTCAGTTTATTCAGAGGGTGGTGCTTGTTTGTAGTCGTCTGAGCTCTCACATTAACTACACTGTTAGGGCATTCAGGTTTGCTGTGTGCCCTCAGACTTCCTGAGATAATTAACATTTTACGCATGCAGTCAATTTATGGATAGGCATGCAAAATTGTACGAGTTGAGGATGCTGTGCATCCCGCTGATGCATTTTTTGCTGAGTGTTCAGTCTTTTGCACAACCTACTGTCATTGTTGCACTTTTCTATTGAACTGTTGTGTATCGTTCTGTGCTTTCTGGTGTTGCACTGTCGTTGTTTAGGGGTTTCTTTTGCCATTTTGCACTTTATGTAGTCCTGTGTTGATTGTTGACCATGGTCTTGGAGGAGCGTTGTCTTGTTTCACTGTGTGCTGTACCACTGCACACGGTTGGAATGACAATAAAGCCTCTTGACTTGACAACACCAAACTTGTCCCACTGCATTAAAAAAAGAGAAGTTGCATTTGAAGGCGTTTTAATAGAAAATACATGACAAACATAAACCTTCGTTCCAGCGAACCATCAAAGAGAACTAGAATTGTGACGACTTCTGGAAGATCACAATCTGCAGTTGTTGCAAGTTTTGTTCTGTTTTTTCTTCTTTGTTGCACTCAGTGAGTCACTGAGAAAACTGCACTCAGTATTGAACCTTTGTTGCAGTAATGTTGAGCTTAGCAGAAACAATGAGGAAACGGAGATGTGTGTAAAGGGCAGAGGTCACGGCACCGGTGAATCAGGTTCATGTTGTTAACGATGGGTGCAAAAATTCAGCCTTAAACAATTCATCCCTACAGTTTCACACTGGATCCGATGTGTTACAGATATCTTATCTATTAATTTATTTATAAGTGAGTATGAGCTCTGCAGGCAGATTTAAGTATAAAATATATGTAGTGAAATTTGGCTTGAGAGTTATTGAGTGCATTATAAGCCATTTTTCCTTGTTACATCGAACACACTTTGTTGTTCTTGTTCTGTTTAGTTTTCGTTACTTTTGGCTTCTTTTTCTCGAACTAAAGAGAATTTATTGATGTTCGGCTGGAACGGAGGATGTGCTTTTTTTTCTCTGCGACTTTTTAACGTAAATCCTGAATTCAATAAATAAAAACTCGAAAAGAACTACAAAAAAGAAACTTGGTTCATCACCTTCAGTAGCTTTCAGTGGTTATTATAGTGGTTATCATATTATATGCTTTCTGCTCCTCAGTGTTCAGTTTTAATTTGATGAATTTGAGCTGAAACTGGAACATATATGCAGTTTGCTCTTAAAGGCAGGGGTTAGAAAACAAACTGAGGTTCAGAGTTTATTATGAAGTGTTGCTTATGTAATTTGCCATGGAGAGCACCATGGTGTGTGTGTGTGTGCTTGTGTGTGTGTGTGTGTGTGTGCGTGTCACCACTGAAAAGAGGAAGTGTGTTACACTGTTGTTCAGCTCCTGTAGGGCCCACATGCTTCCTGTGGCCGTCCACGTCGCGGGGGAGGAGCAGGCAGAGTCGTGGGGCGTCTGTGGTTCCCAGCATCCTCGGCTCCTATCAGCTCCTGCAGTTACCTCACCCCCCCCTCGCTGCAGGTCTGGCTGTTACACCAGCTTGTAGCCGCGGCCCACCGCAGCTTAAATAACAGCGGCGGCTCTGATCTGAGGTCAGATCTAATCTCTGAGCCCATCTGCCTGCTGCTCAGCACAACAACACAATTTACTCTTCTCTTTATTTCATCTGATTCTCCGTCCAGCTTCAGGTTATAAATACCCGTGCGGTGTGCGTGCTCGTGGCAGTTGGCAGTTACTCATTGAGAAAGTCTTTTCACCACTTGCAGCATCTTCCTCTGGTTGGAGGAGGAGGAGAAGAAGGAGGAGGAGAAGAAGAAGAAGGGATGAAGGCAGCAGTGAGTTGGCCAACAGACTGGCAGCTTCTCTTGTCCGTTTGTTGACACATATCAGCAGCGAGATGTTTTGGAGAGTCGCACCGGTTTGTGTAAAGGTGGGTTTTCCGTCAAGGAAAAAAAAAATGAACAGCGCTGTTCCGATTTTGTCATACATCCTGTTTTATGTAAACATCGCGCTCTGACTCCTGAGACCGGGATCATCCCTCATCCATCCTCCACCGCTACCTGTAAAGCCTGAAGCGAGTCAACCGCTCGTCCCCCAGAATCCCAAAAGTACCATCACGTTTCACTTTGTTTTGGAACACCAGCTTCTTTTCCAAAACGAAGGCGGCTGAGGCTGGTGGGTCCAAAAAGGGCATGGAAATAAATTCAGCAAATCTGTGAAGAACAAGCTAGTTCAGTCATCTTCCACGCCGAGTCCAACACGGCAGCAAAACCGGGTGTTGGCGCCAATTTTAGGGGCCCTTCAATCCTATACCGCCATAAAAATGAAAGGAAACAGCCTGTGGGAAAATGACAAACACACATATATCACAGAAGTAGAGCAAGCTCAGCTGCAGAGATTTAATAATAAAAGACAAACCAACGTGTTTCATGAGGCACTAAAGCAACAGAAGGTTTGAGAAAAGATCTGATATCAAAGAAACTCCAACAGAGTTAAAGACGCATGCAGAAATAAAGACGCACGCGTGCTCAGGTATGACATACTGTACGCTACGGACAGAAGGAGAAATAATCTCGGTGCATTCAAACTCGGGTTCTTACTTCTGGTGGTTGTGCTGTTTCAGCTCTTTCAGTTTGGATGTTTTACACGTGAAGCTGCAGGTGAAGTTCAGGTGTTGTTTAACACAGTAGAAGAAGAGAAGCTGTCTGCTTGCACTCCAACGATTTACTCCCAGCACATCCACATGGACTCGTACACACTAAACGCTACAGCACACACAAAATGACCTCTGACCTCCCGGGCCCCCGAGCCTGTTCAGGGCACATCCCCGACCTCAGTGATGAGAGGGTAGAGACTTCTGGATGCAAAGTACATCTTGACCTTTGACCTTTGATGTGACAGTAGTGTGCATGTAACTTTCATTAAAAAAAAACACAAGGAGCTGTAAGGACACAGACAACACTTCTTCAATAAAGATCAGCTTCCTAATTCACAATTTTGAGGAGCCGAAACATCCCGGACCAGAATTTGATGTTTAAATTCGACCGTGCTTCATCTCTCCATCGACTCTTCATCAACTTCTACCTGATAGTTTTGCTGTAAAGCTGCTCATCAACAAATACCTGGCACTGACCAGCTCATGTTTCAAGTGTGTGTGTGTGTGTGTGTTTGTGTATCAGTAGCAGCCACCTACTTCTTATCACGCAGTTGCATTGATGGCGGCTTCCTGCTGCGACAGGAAGCCGCTGGCTAGTCTGATCAGCTCCAATAAGCCGTATCGATAACACTGATAGTTTTTATCACTGAATGAGCTGAAAGCAATAAACTCTCACTCCTCCCCCTCATCGTTCACCTTATCATCCTTCCATACTTCCAGCTGTTTCACCTCCTCCTCCTCCTCCGCTCTCTGCGGACAGCATGAGGCAGATCTCTCCTCCTCCTCCTCCTCTCTTTGTGTTGTTCGCTAAGGTTGAAGTGTGTGCTTCATCAGTGAATGACTCTGCAGAGAAAGATTTGATTCATTTATTGATTTACTTACATATTAGGAAAGTGTATGTTAACCCCAGCACAGTAATGTAGAGTGGGAATTTTCCTTTGGTCAAAAAATGTGATCGTCAGGTGGTCACGTTTGTTTTTTCATGCGTCTCACGGTCGTCAGTGATGCAGTGTGCTTTCACTGGACAAGTGTCCCAGGAATGAGTGGACCGACGGACTGAAGTTCTTTCAGTTCTTTTATTTATTTTGGGGTGGCTGTAGCTCAGGTGTTAGAGCGGGTCACCTCCTCACCAGAAGGTCGGTGGTTCGATCCCAGGCTCCTCCAGTTTACATGCCAAGTATCTTTGGGCAACATACTAACCCCATGTGATGGTCAGAGGGCCCGGTGGCGCCAGTGTCCGGCAGCCTCGCCTCTGTCAGTGCGCCCCAGGGCAGCTGTGGCTACAATGTAGCTTGCCATCACCAGTGTGTGAATGGGTGAATGACTGATTGTAGTGTAAAGCGCTTTGGGGTCCTTAGGGACTGAGTAAAGTGCTATACAAATGCAGGCCATTTACCATTTACTTTTAGGAATATTTCTTTAACGATTGCGTAATTTTTCACTAACTTTTGAACCTTTTTATGAAACCTCTGTTTTATTCTATTAGAGGTGCAACAAAGAAGCGAACGTTTGCTATGTGTTGCTGTACTTTAATATTATATCATGTAAAACATACCTGACAATAGTAATAGGGTTAACCCACACAGTGAAACACAGCAGATGTTTATTTACAGATGTTACGACAGCCTGCAGTTTATCTGCACCGGAGGAGGAAGTACTCAAGTTTTTACTGAAGTAAAAGTCCTGAAAAGTAAAAGTCACAATGAGGCTGAGGGTTAAATGCTCCTTCAGAAATCGTATCTGCATCTCAAAGCTGAATTTTTAAAAAAATGGATTCCGGTTTGTTTCATATTGTTATAAAAGAAGAAATCAGCTTGTGTTGTAAAAGTAAATAAAGACTAAGTCACTGCGGTGGCTTTGACGCGAGCGACACGATCTATCAGAGTCACTTCCACTCATCGGAAAACGTTACCGATCGCTTCTGTTGTTCGAGGAGGTCATGAAAGTGTTGGCGTGCGCCTCGTGTCACGGTGATATTAAAGTCACACATATTTTAGTTTTTGCAGATTTCTAAAAACTTATGTTGTCGCTTGTCAGGCATAAAAACCGAAGTCAGGGTTTTATACCTGCACGAGCCGGCGCACTTCATTCATGAACCGTCACATTCGACCGGTGCAAGGGAATAACTGCAATTTGGCATCTTATTCAGAATAATAATAAAGTGCTTTGCTAGTGTTTTCTATGTTTTTGTAAAACAGTCAGTTTGTGGATAGGAATCATTATGTCTTAGCATTAAAAATATCACTTTCAGCAAACACCTTGTGCACACTGGTGGATTAACACAAGCAGAAACATGGATTTTGGTAATTAGCAGCACCGTGTCGTAAACCCTACACTGGGTGGTCTATAATAAGGCGCACTGTGGGGACTAAACATAAAAACCATCAGCAGTAAATCAACTTTAAGCTGAACACTTTGCAGGTGAACACTACCTCACAGCCCCAGATTTTATTTATTACTTTATGCTTATAATCTAGATATAAAACACATGATTAACTGTAAATTTATCACTGATCATACAAACTGAATCTCTGGGTTGAGCTTCATTTAGATTTAGTTGTTTAATAGTTCAAGGTGACATTTAAGTTGACTTTAAATTGAAGATGATTAACGTTGAATAATAATTTTAGTTACTCTCACGTGAGATTACGGTCAGTCTGTCAGCTTTGAGCTGTGGCGTGCTGACAAAACAAATCTTTTTTCAAGGCTTGTAGCGCCGCCGGTGGATTCCCGGGTCAGGACACGATGGTCCAGCTTCTGGTCAGTGTTTACAAATGCAGACAGTTCACCAGCACGCTGACGTATCCTGCTCACGTGTGATTGGTCAAAGTAATAACAGTAATTTCTTGTTCCTTGCCTACAGTTTCTCTATATTTCTTTACAGATATCTGGTTATGGAGGCTTTTTTAGGTTAAGTTCAGATGTTCAGATGGATTAAGCAGACCGATTTCATTTTCTTATTGAGAAGCTGCTTTGCTGCTGTTGGTCTTTATGGTCATATTTCATTAGAGAGGAATCCATTCACAAGTCATCTCTGACTGTAAATGGCACTGATTTCATATGATTCAGAGATAAATGTGTGTTGTATAAATATTTATAGCTGTCTATATATCTATATCTATCCTAACAGTAACAATAATATTAAATACATTTTCATATTAATATAATAATTAAACATCTATAATGCAGGATGTAAGATGAAGTGGTTACTCAAACTTTAATAATAATAAATAATAAGTTAAAAGTAGCGGGCAGCGGGATGATGGCGGGATGGCGGGCGGCATGGTTGCCTCACAGGTTGAGGTGTGCAGGTTTGAATTCAGGCTGGGCGTCTCCCTGTGTCTCCACGTGTCTCCGTGCTCCTGTGTCTCCCTGTGACTTCCTGTGTCTCCCTGTGACTTCCTGCCTCTCCCTGTGTCTCCCTGTCCCCGCATCTCCCTATGACTTCCTGTGTCACCCTGTGTCTCCCTGTCCCCGCATCTCCCTGTGACTTCCTGTGTCACCCTGTGTCTCCCTGTGACTTCCTGCTTCTCCCTGTGTCTCCGTGCTCCTGCCTCTCCCTGTGTCTCCACGTGTCTCCCTGTGACTTCCTGTGTCTCCCTGTGACTTCCTGTGTCTCCCTGTGTCTCCCTGTGACTTCCTGCTTCTCCCTGTGTCTCCGTGCTCCTGCCTCTCCCTGTGTCTCCCTGTCCCCGCATCTCCCTGTGACTTCCTGCGTCACCCTGTGTCTCCGGAGCTGTGACTTCCTGTGTCTCCGTGCGTCCCCGTGGGTTCTTTCCAGACATGCGTGTGTTTAGGTGAACTGGCCGTTCTGTATTGGCTGGCAGGTTTCAGTGTGTTCACTGCATTGAATAAAGTTACATGTATATGAACAGCAGTTCCTTATGTATGACATCATCAGTTGTCTTTTAGAATGGGCTGTTGTTCACTCAGCAGGATTTTTGTTTTTACTATCCGTGAACCACCTTCAGGCGTCAGGAATGCATCACCATCACCTGTCGAGATCTTTTGTCTCCTCGCTCAGATCGTATCTCTGCTTGACAGTGTTGCAGGGCCGGACGGTCGGGACATCACCATGCTGGGAGAAACACCGAAACAGAACAGCAGCGTTACTGAGAACCACGAGGTCAGAGGTCAGCAACGTCCAGAACGCTGCTTGTGATCTTCAGTTATTTTACAAGCAGTTTGTCCCTCTGTGATCAGCAGCTTTCCTCTGCAGTTTTATTAGAAACATGTTAAGAACGTTTTCCCCCAAATTCACATCTGTGTGCTTTGCTTTTACACTTCATGTGTTCATGTGTGTTTTTCCAGGTGGTTTTGAGGTGCAACACTTCACAGTTCATAAAACACAACATGAGGCTTTTCTTTTGTTTTATTTTTTAATGTTCATTTTTGGTCTGTGTGTTTTATGTTGTTTGGTATTTGTATCATATTTGTGCTATAGTCTGTTTTTGAAAATGCTGATGCTGAAATGATCTTATTTTCTTTACATTTGACTGTTTTATCTTTTTATTTATTGTTGTTTTAAATCTTCTTTAGCTTTTATTGGAAATAACATGTTCATGTTACACATACATGCTCTCCCGTGTTTGTGGGTGTGGGTTCTCTGTGGGCACTCTGGCTTCCTCCCACAGTCCAAAGACTTGCAGTTAGTGGGGTTAAGTTAGTTGGTGATATCTTAATTGTCCATAGGTGTGACTGTGAGTGTAAATGGTTGTCTGAGTCTCTGCGTTAGCTCTGCAATAGACTCGTGACCTGTCCACGGTGTACCCCGCCTCACGCCCAGTGGAAAAGAACGGATGGATGGCCCACATTGTCTCAAACATAACACGGGGCGATGTTTCTCTGAGAGTCCATTAATCCAGAGACGACTTCTCATCACTAAAGACCTTAAACACTCATCTTCTCATTTATAGGCTGATGTCGAGCT
The DNA here is from genome assembly GCA_015052645.1 of Benitochromis conjunctus. NCBI lineage: Eukaryota > Metazoa > Chordata > Actinopteri > Cichliformes > Cichlidae > Benitochromis > Benitochromis conjunctus. Next base: position 5,693 of record VOQK01030157.1, on the reverse strand, counting down.
CTGCCCTGACAGCAGACTAGTCAAGCAGATCAAAGCCAGCTAAGTGATTAGTGTTTGCTTTTAAATGATTATTTCAGAAAGCTGTAAAGCTCCAGTCTGATTGCATTTTCTGTCTGCAGGAGAGTTCAACTTATCTGGGATTTCTTTGTTTTAGCCGGCTCAATCAAACCTAAAACCGCAGTCAGACACAACAGGCATCGAGACGGTGGTTACTGACTTCGGGCTTCGGGCTGTGATCGCTCTTTCACATGAAACGACCCAATTGAATACCGCCTACTTCAGTCAGAGACGTTATCATAGGAACTGGGAATATAATGATTTGAGCAACAGGCTATAGAAATATAACAGCAAAAGCCAACACTGGTTCGCCAAGTAAAGCAGTAAATGCCATCAGTGTGCTGTGTGTGTCGGCCTTTACACTCACACACTCGTACACGAACACGCTTCCAGCTCTGACGCCGTCCCATAACCTGACGATGGCTATGTGGAAATCACTGAGTTTGTTTTGTTAAAAGTGATAAATGACCTACGAACGCACGGATACTTCATCATCAGGCATGAAAACATTTCTTTTCTGCATTTAGTTTGCTGTGACCAAACAGCAGATTCTACTTTGCTTCTTGGCTTCCTTCGAGTGTGTTAGTAAGAAACAACAGCAGGGAGCATCTCCTGAGGCTCTGTATCACGCTGCAAGCAGGAAGATGGGAATAAAAGGTGCGTCCAGCTTATTTTAAATGAAACTCTGAACATAGCCAGGTTATGTATTTAATAATAATTGCTAAAGTTACACAAGAGAGACACTTTTGTGGCACAGAAAACCTTTTGAGCTTTTTCTTACCTGGCCACTTTATGAATGTGCTGCTGTGTTGTGAACTACAGGTGTGTAAAGCTGCTCTTCTCTCTGAGCCTGAGTTTGTTGGTGTTTTGTCACATTAAAAGCTGAATTCTCCATCAGCAGTTTGAGGATTTTCTCCTGATAACTGTTATTTTTATGATTTCTAAACACGTTTTCGAAGGTTTCTCTGTCAGATGAAAGTTTGTGTTAGACTCCCTAATTGACTGTCTCCTCATGTTTTCGTCCAGCGGTCATGTATGTGCGTTTGGCCACTGTGCTCCTGAGTCACGGAGCGCCCGCCCAGCCCAGTCAGCATGATTCATGAGTGACTCTGCTGATCTGTGATCAGCATTATCTCTGCTCTGTGGGAGAAACTGTCTCCGAGCCTCTGATAGCGAGGAGGAACGAGGAGTCTGCAACAACAGCACGACTAACCCAGATCCTGAGGACATCATCCACTGAGTTCAAATAGAGTTAGGATTTCTTCCTGATATACTCGTGTTTTGCAAAGGTGTGATCAATTATGAATAAAAAAAGATTTGTGCAAAATATTTTCCCTTTACAGACGCAGGAAGCAACATAGCAGAAAATTGCAGGTTTACAATTATCGTTATGCGTGATTTAAAGTTTTACAGACTTGGAACCTGAATCATAGATAAATGCTTAAAAAAGCTTAGCTACATAATAATGTTGTTGTTGTTGCCTTTTAGGTTTTCTTATTTTTTACTGTTTTGTTTGGCATTATCTTCTATTTAGTTTGCTTACTTAGTCTTTTTCTTGGATCTTGCTGCTTATGAGTCATTTATAGTTATGTTTTGTGTCTGTATTTTAAATTTGGGGAAGGGGGGTATTTAATTTACTTGTTACAATGTTCATATTTTCTTTTAGTGAAGCAGGAGTCCCGCTGGTGCACTTTCATGTTAAAGCAGCTTTGAATTAATTAAAACAAGTGAATTTAAAAGTGAGACACTCGCTGAACTTTGAGCCCGTGAAGCCCGACGGGCCTGTTTAGTGTTTATGTATTTAGTTTTCGGTGCTGGCATTGTTTCAGCAGACTTTTAAAAATGCCTCGTGTTCTGCCCCAGTCTTCATGTTATAACATGTGCTGTTATGCACAGGCAAGCTTCCAGCTTTGGAGGTCAGCCCTGCACAGTTTCAGTGGGTTTTCCTTCCAGCCAGATAAATGCCACTGGGCGTCCCTGCAGAGAGAAGAAATGCATCAGTGTGGGAGTGTAAAGTGATACTGGGGAAGCTTTAAACACACTCGTATCTCTCTGTCTGTGTGGACGATCTGCAGCAGCAGGAGCTCGAGCACTCTCAGGATCCGCCACCATTAAAACTCTGCTCTCACATTTTAATCTAAAAAGAGAAAATAAAATGAAGAAGATGAACGCAGCTGGTTGTCAGGTGGAAATACAGCTATAATATCTTCTCACATTAACCCATCCTAACAAAAATACACCATTGTTACGAAGGCTTACAGAAAACAGACTGTTTTTCTGAATCAACAGCTCTTTGCTGACTTGAAAGTTTTTGCCCCCAAATGCACGGTCTGATATAAATCAACCCTCCATCTTTATAAGTCACAGGCTGCACTCTGGATATTTTCACCCCTTTGTTTCCCTTTAAAGTACTTCCTTGCCATGCTGTGATGGAAAGATACGTTCTAGTATTTGTGTCAACAGAAATATTTACCAGCAATATTTAGAATAAACAATGACATTCTGGGTATATGGATGCTGTTTCTGGAACGAGATTACAGCAATAGATTGCATTCTTGGAATTCAGAAGGTGTATGGGGAAAGATAGATGGCGTTCCTGGAACTGGCTTTTAGGCTCAGGCTGGCTCATTACTCTTTGAATCAAGGATGAATTCGCACGAAGTGAGTCCGGCTGGAGCGGGGGACACAGTTATAGTGCCAAAAATGTGTTTTCGCACAAACCAAAGCTGTCCTTTAAAGGGTCGTTCCACTTTATTTCAGTTGAATGATCCTCTATTGTATTTTGTGACAACTCAGGGGAAAAGGAAATGATTCATGAAAGAACAGGATATACTAGGCCAAAAAGCAAATTGCATTACATTTTTCCGGTAAACCAAATATTTACATGAATTGTTTAAAATTTTCATTGTGACTGACTTAATAAAACAAAGGATAAATAAAGGATTTAGCCGTCTGTGACAGACATTCGTAAACACATCGTTGTGAGGTGTAGTATTCTTGCACTCATGAACTTTTAATCCAAAGTCCATTAATTCATTAAACACAGATAGCAGCAGGCGCTGGTTTGGGGAAGCCACCATGTTGCCCCATCTTAAACATAGTGGCCGAGATAAACATCGCCATATCTGTGAGCAGAGACCAACCTCATACAGTATGTAGCCCCCCAAGGCAGAAGAGAGAAGAACTGGTAGGTATTTGTGTGCCATTGAGGCAAATTTTAATTCATGTCTGCACCTTCAGACTCAGGATATGAAGCATCAGATCATCTGAGAAGGCGTCCCCTTCAGCAAAGAAGTCAAAATGTGGAGGAAGGAGATAGATATTTGGCATCTGACCTCCAGTCTCCAGACAATTAACAAGCCAGCTAAACAACAACAACAACACCTGGTTATAAGCTAGGAATATGCCTGCTAATGTGTCCTAAAAATCACACGTTCCCTCTGATAAACAGCATGGCTACATTCTCACATCGTACGAGAGTTTGTTCACCAAGTGTCCAAGTCCAGCAAAGTTAGAGCCACTGGCTAACAGCAGCAAAAACAGCAGTGCTTACCCACAGAAAACTAACAGCAGCTCAACAGCTCACCTCAGTATTGTTCTCACTGAACAGCCGTGAGCTGTTTCTCATTTCAGACTCTTTTTACAGTAATTAGACATTAACACCAGGTCAAGCAAACAGTGAACGTGCAGCCAAAACGCTCCAATTGGGAGGTGTACAAATTTTTGCCTGCAATCTGCAATCTACTGACATTAATGGAGAAATACAAAATATCACCCAAAAATCCAGAAAAAAAACACATTGCATTAAGTTATAAACTGATTGTCATTGAGTGAAACAAGTATTTGATGTGTTACATCACAGCCCGAACTCTGGATCCAACAGACGGTTTAGAAACGGAAGAAACGTAAAATGACCATGACTGTGATCGGTCGTCCTCGGTGTGGAGCACCATGCAAGATCTTGTCTTGGATGTGGTGGATCAGCCCAAAACTACTGTTCCTGATCTGAAGGCAGTGGGGACCACAGTCACCAATAAATACCGTTGCTAACACACTACGCCATATTGTATTGAAATCTTGCCACCCCCGCAAAGTCCCCTGCTCAAGAAGACAAATGTAGAGAGGCCGTCTTAAGTTTGCCAGTGAACATCTACATGATTCAGAGAAGGCTTGGGAGAAAGTACTAAAGGTAAAGGTAGAGCTCTCTGAAATCATCTTGGCCCACCGTGTTTACATGAAGAGAAATGCTGGGTATGACCCGAGGAACACTATCCCCACAGTCAAACACAGAGGTGGAAACATTATGTACAGGACGACTCCACCACATTGAGGGGAAAATGGACGGGGACATCTACTGTAAACTCTTGGATGAGAACCTTCTGAAGATAGAAAATGAACCAGTCCTCCAGAATGACAATGACCCAAGACATACCACCAAGGCAACGAAGGAGTGGATAAAGAAGAAGCAGGTCAGGCGGAGTGGCCTAGCCAGTCTCCAGACCTCAGACTGAAAGAAAATCGGTGGAGAGAGCTGACGCTTTGAATTGCCAAGCAACAGCCAAGATACCTGAAGGGTTTAGAGTTTGTGTGAAGAGTTGACCAAAATCTCTCCTGACATGTGTGCCAGCCTGGTGAACAACAAAAGAAACATCCTGCCGCTGTGCTTGCCAACAGGGGTTTCTCCACCAAGTACTAAGTCATGTTTAGAGGTGGCTGTAGCTAAGGAGGCAGAGCAGGTCATCCACTAATCGAAAGGTTGGTGTTGTGATCCCTGCTGCTGCTCCGGTCTGCATGCATAATATCTTTGGGCAAGAAACTAACCTGAAGTTGCTCTCCGATGCATCCGTCGGAGTCTGAATGTTAAATAGAAAACAGTCAACCATAGAACAAGTTCTTGTATGAATGGGTGAATGAAACATGTTGTATAAAGCGCTTTGAGTGCTCCGTGAGAGTAGAAGAGCTGATCACTAGTCTTAACTCTCTTTTTTTGAGTCTTATTTATCGTCTAGCAGACCCTCCTCAGTTCAACATATGTCTGAAACAACAACCCTTCCACAAAAGCCCCCTTTATTCTGACTGGCCAACTTCAGGAAGCCTGCTGAGGGGGCAGCACGTCGTGTTCCAGGGATGTAATGTCTCTACGTGATTGGTGTGTTGTGCCTGTAGTCTTTATCTATTTTCCACCACTTATCTGGTTGTTTCTTCTTTTTTAAGTTGAGTATTCAGAGCAGTCAGAAGTCTGAGGTTTTGGGTCGCTTGGATCACGTTTACAAACATTTACCTCATTATGTGAAACTTTCCCTATGTTTAATATATATATATATAAAAAAAAAAAAAAAAAATCCCCTCTCGCCCCTGCGGACGGTGTGTATCCTCCAAGCTCGGGTCCTCTACCAGAGGCCTGGGAGCTTGAGGGTCCTGCGCAGTATCTTAGCTGTTCCTAGGACTGCGCTCTTCTGGACAGAGATCTCCGATGTTGTTCCTGGGATCTGCTGGAGCCACTCTCCTAACTTGGGAGTCACTGCACCGAGTGCTCCGATTACCACTGGGACCACTGTTACCTTCACCCTCCACATCTTCTCGAGCTCTTCTCTGAGCCCTTGGTATTTCTCAAGCTTCTCGTGTTCCTTCTTCCT
>VOQK01030156.1:4650-24059 GCA_015052645.1 Benitochromis conjunctus | reverse complement strand
TGAAGAATCACATTAATAGTTTGCAACCTAAGAGTAATCAAGATGTGGTTTACGGTGGATCGTGAGTAACGTTAACACCTGAGCCGAGACCATGACCCTTGCTTAACCTATTAACTTTCAGATCGTTTACCTGTCAGTATCTCTTTAAAAGTAAAAAAAAAACAAAAAACACACACACACACAATCATTTACCCAAAGCTGTAAAAGTGAGAATACAATGACACAAACAGCCACAGCAAGCAAGACCAGGTGACTGTAGCCAAGAAAACCAAACATGTATATATTTACATAAAAAAGTGAAACAACTAATTAATTCATAATCACTGTAGTTTGAACCAATAGAAGGATGGCTGTCATTCAGCTGATGTGCCCATGTGTTGCTCAGTAAGTCCATTACTGGAGTTGGCAACGATGCTTCATGTTAGCAAATAGATGCTTTGACCGCTGTTGACATTGGTCTAATGTTACGCTGACAATTTTCAGAGCACATTAGATAAACTCTGATGAATGTGACATTGTTAACAAAGGCATGGTGTAGTGTTTTAGTTCCGAGAAACAAGCCACCATAAAAACTTTATTCAGATGCTTGCTTCCATTTAAACAAAGTCTAATTATGTCTCTCTGTTGATCATTCAAGTCCGACCGATTTCTTCTTCACTAAGGTGTTAAATCATTTGACATAAATTAATGTTCACCGTGTGGGAAGAAAATAAATCATAATCAGGATGGATCATTTACTAATGCTACACAAGCTGTGTTTGACTGATGAAGCTCTACTCTCTGGGACTCTGCTAAATGAATCAGTCACATTTGAAAGATGAACTCCATTTTCTTAACACCTTTAAAGTGCTCCAAAATACACAGTTGTGTACCGTTGTGCATTTATGGCTGTGTTTAAATTCACTGTATATATAAATAAATAAATGAGACAACATCGGTTTGCAGCTGAAAATACAGCGAGGTGTTTGAGCCTGGCTGGAAGTTAATGTGCTACTTCACCCAACTAAATCCAGGGACATACTGGCATCAGATCGGTCCTTCTTTAATCCACACATGTCTCATGACATGCAGGGACATTTACATTCATCAGAGGACAAAGGTGGGAGATATTAGAGGCACATCTTAATAATCAGGACAATCCCTGATGAGTACGCAAAGAATGGTGGAAAAGAAAATGCAGTTCAGACACTTTGAATTCATTCATTTTCTTCCCATCGTGTCAAATCCCACAGAGTTATTAGAATCCTCTTTTGGGTGGTAAAAATTATTATTATTATTTTCTTAATTGCTAAGAACTGTTCCCCATTAGTGTAGTATAAGGCAAAATAAAACCTTAGTAACAACTGCCATTTGGTGTTCATTAAAAGTCACAAAGACTAAAATCTAGCTCAATACAGAAACAGCAACTACTTCATTAGTACACCAAATGACTGACTGCATATATATCAGCAATTACATGGTTGTCACGCCTGTGTGTCAGATGTGCCAACACTCCTGTTTTTCTCAGGTTTCTGCCAATATTTCAAGGCCATCTGGCATCCTTTTGTATTGCTTTTTTCTCCTGGGATTTTCAATAATGATCATGATCCCCATTTTTTTTTTTTTATACAATGGCTGCTCAACATTAGTCCCCAGAAACCTTTAACTTGATCAATTTAAAATTTATAACATATTCTTTACATTTAGGGATGTCCCAGTCCCAAAGCTCAATGGCATGCGAGATGTGAAATAACTTTCAAAGTGTAATAAAAGACTGACTGAATTCTCCTAGAGATAAATACCCTACAAATAGACTCATCAAATGGCTATTCTTTGTTGTATTTGTAACATTGCCAGCAGTGTAAAACAGATACAGGATAGGATTATATGAAAACATATGTATGCATTTACAAATTCCATCCTGAACACAAACAGTGATTTAAACAGTGTACACAGCTGTAAGGTTAGCAGTGCGTCCTTCTTTGGTGTTAGTACAGCACAGCTCAGCATGCTACATGTAAAACACATATTCCTCTAGTAAGGAATCTATGACGCACATCAAAATACTGCTGTTAACAATCAGTGATACTGTGATGTTTACTGCTGATTAACTAAAACTCTGAACATAACCTACTCCAGACCAGGTTGGTTTCAGTTTACGTTACCATGGCAATCTAGCTATGTTTGAAGATGGTCACCATTAAAAATCTAACTGTGAGCTTGGCATACTTTACCACTAAATAACCTTCACTGTTCTCCTGTGAATTCCATTTTATTTATATAGTTCAAAATCACAGCAGCAGATGCCTTAAGGCACTGTTACGACATAACTTTATTTTAGGGCTGTTTTTAGGTGGGAAAATATTAAAAAATACCACCAGGGCTACACCCCAGCCTCCTAGTATACCGTATGCCTATGGTATAAATTTGAAAATCGTAGGTGATTTTTCAGAAAAGTTGACCAGCATTCAAATTCATCTGAGATCTTTAGTAGCTGGACTGATAATATCAATTTGAAAATCCTATGTCACCCCATTTTTCGAGTTTATTTCATTCACAAACTTAGGGGTCCCTGCTGCAGACCACCTGCCTGGCAGAGTGACAACAATATCCCATCAACCTTTTATGACAGTACTGTCTAACCCCCTTCTTACTACTCCACCACTTACTTACTTACTTACCTGCCCACTGGGATTTTAAAACCTAAATCTTGGCAGGTATAGGGTGTCATGTGTTGAGTCTTAAATAAATAAAGTTATATTGTGATAGTAAAACCCCTAACTATCTTACTACCTCTACAAGCACTGCTCATAGTGAGACCACATATTAATCATTACCTTAATATATGAGTCCACCTGGCAGGAATTACAAGCATTAAACCTGTTTTTTTAATCAATAATCAATAATAATATATAGGAAAATAATTAACACAAGATGAAAGATTAAAATAAATGAATTAATAATTAGTTAATAACCTAAAGATCTTAAAGTATACAGCAAAATAACATGACTCCCATCAAGAAATCACTTGGCAATAGGGGCTCGAAACGTTTCTTTTAACGGGAAGAAACCCCCCGCAGAGGCAGGCTCCTGCTTCAGGCAACTTGCATTTTACATTTACATTTAAATTACAAAAAAGTCCTTTATATTGTCTAGTAACAAGTCCTTGTGTAAATTAGCAATGCATGCAATGCAAATTAGCAATGCATGCCCATGAAGCATATCAGGAGATCAGAATGTGGAAAAATACATCATAAAATGAAGAGATAGGGCCAAAATACAGAAGAAAGGAATATAAGAAACTTGGCTTTCATAAAAACCTCCCCGAGGCTGTGTGACTACACAGGCTTGGTCATACCTCCATATGTTGCTGCAACACTTCAAGAGGCTAGATTTTAGACCAAAATTTGGACTAGAAGACAAATTGCAGACAGACTGCCAGTCTGTTGTTTGTGTCCATCCATCATATGTACTTCATGTTATTGGTAGACATAATATTTTTGTAATATGATGAATGTTAATAGTGAATGCATGGTTTTGTGATCAGGTGAGGCCTTTCTTTAGTTATTTCCTGACAAATGAAGTAAAGATGGTATTGAGTAGAAGGGCTTTTACTGTAATTTTCAATATGATACCCAAAGAGGAAGCGATGTCATTGCAAGTGAGGAAGGCTTAATTAATTAACCTATCAGAGCAAAAACTGGAGAAATGGCCAAATCAGCAATCTGCTACATTCTTTAAAAGAACGATGCACAGGCCAGCTCAGCAACACCTAAAGACCCGAAAGACCACAGAAGACAACTAAAGCAGATGATGACAGAATTATTTCCATGCTTAAGAATAAAACAACTCCACAATATCTAATCAGGTCACAACCACAAAAGGTCTTGATGTACAATCAAGACTATTTGGAAATACAGATGGTTTTACTAGATGCAAACTACTGGTTTACTCACCCACTAAAAACTGGACATTTGATAGATATCCAGATCATGTCTATATTTGGTCTGTCGGTCCATGACCAATTCTGGACATCTACATGACATCTAAACTAATTCCACAATTTAGATGTCCAAACAATGTGTTTCAAAAGTTTAAATGAGCATTTGGGTTATATATGGATCATTTTTACAAGTAACCTGTTTTATAGTGAAAAGCTTTCTGAGAGGAAGTGAGTGTGTTTGTGATCGGTAGCCCGCTCTGAAAGAAGTTGCGACAGAAAGTACGAGAAGTTTGTGCAAGTGTGTATGAATGAACACATAACTGTTTCTGTACAGAAAACACTCCCCCCACCCTCTGGAAACATGGGACTACAGAGTCTATACATCTAGGAGCATTATTATAATGATGTCTAAAATGAGTCGAAGTTTGATTTTGAAAAGATGTCCACAACAACCACGTTTGGACTCTGTACACGGAGATCCCACCATCAACACTAGACTAGAGTTTACTGATGATGTGACTGACTGATGAAGGAGCAGTGAATTGTGAAGTGTGCAGAGTTATACTCTCCACTCAGATTCAGACAAATACTCCAAACTAATGGCACAGTGCTTCACAGTGCAACTGGATAATGACCCAAAGCAAACTGCAAAAGAGTTTCGAAACACAACAAAATGGGGTATTCTTTAATGGACAAGTGAGTCACCTGATCTCAACCTAACATAGGATGATTTTCAACTTCATGCTCTTCAGACTTAAACCCAAGGCTAAATGCAGAAAGATGCACTAATAAGCAGAAATTATAGCAGCTGAAGTAAAGGCTTTATAGACAATCTCAAAAAGGAAAAGCAACATTTTGTGATGTAGTCCAGAGTTATTGCAGTTAGTGGGGTTATGTTAATTGGTGGGGTTAGGTTAACTGGTGATTTTAAATTGCCCAAAGGTGTGAACGTATCTCTGAATGGTTGTCTGTCTCTCTTAGCCCTGCATCAGATTGGCAGTCTGTCTAAGTTGTGCTCTGCCTTTCACCTTATGGAAGCTGGGATAGGCTCAAGCATGAAAAATATTAATTTGTGATAATTAGATGAATATAACGAATTTAATATTTTCTGCGTGTGGCTGTAAATCTCTCAGTTTGATTTCTCTTTTCAGAAAAACAATACAAACTAACGACCCTGACAAGGATAAGTGGAAGGGAATGGATGGATAGATGGACAAAGATGCTCATCCACATTGATCTGACTAAAATTCTGAAGACTACCCAACACTGCAACAATTAAAATAATGAACCTAAGGTCTCAATAACCTGTGTGTGCGTGTGTTCTAGTAAAGGTCCACAAACATTGGGCTCACTGTGATCCAGACTGAGCCTCTGTAAAATCTCTATCAGGCTGCCCAGTATGAGTGGCACTGCACTCCAGACATTGTCCAATTAGGCATGCATAGGCAGACAAAATGCCAGGATTCCCAATAAATCTGCATTTGGCAACAACAGCATGTCGAGTGTCCAGAACTCCAGAAGAGTGCCCGGTGTGGTTCACAACCACACAGAGTTTGTGTCCAGCTCGGACTCCTAAGATTCATCTGCTCTTAAGCATCATTGAGACTTCTGATATTACACTTCTACATATTCAACAGCAGTTCACAAAAATCTGTAATTGTTGCCAAATATATCTGCTTCGTCTGAAAACTGCTGGCCTCTATGCCCTGAGAGATGCCATACAAAGTGACTTTCAGTGAACAGCCAGTCTTTACATTAACTGTCCTGCAAAAACCTCAACCCAAATCACAGAAAATGGATATCATGGCATTTCTTTGCTGACCTAGGTTTCTTTGCCAGCTTCTGAAAGAATATCAAATATTCCCTGTTTTAAATGGACCTAAAAAGTGTTGCCTGCCTCAGCAAAAGTTCACGAAGAGCTATAAATATGATCTCAACAAGAATGGTGGAAAAAAACAGTTAATGTTTTAAATATTTAATATAATTGTTTTATCCTCATCCAAGTGACTTCTTGGATGAGAAGTCACACATAATGTTAACTCATTAATCTTGCTTCATAGACCACCCTGTTGTTTGGAAAACATCTTCCTCATCAGCAAAAAAAAAAAGAAAAAAGCCAAACAAGAAGTGAAAAGTGATGATTATATTTGAGAATCCACCAGCTTTACACAGCATGAGACATGTTTTCTTCACAAAGACTGCCTAGTTGCATGAAGGATTAATAGAAGAGAGCTATCTGGATGCCATGGGTAAACACTTAATTCAAGCAAAAAAGCTTTAATCCTGTAATCCTGTGACACGGTGCAACCTATGATTTTTGTTGCGTCTTAACTACAGAAACAGAAAACGTATTGGTTTACTATCGCAGAAGGCAGCATTGTCAGCATTGTCAGCATTTTGCTATGTGCTGAAAAAGATGCTTCAGTAATGTCACACTGTCAGTAAATGCTCCCTGCTCTCACACACACGAACTCCAGACCTGCATTCACCTCTTCCCTCTGAACCCTCCACCCCCCAGACATATAAAACTCACCAGTGTCTTTTCACTGACTGCCCCACCCCCACTTGCACACAAACTCTTGCCCACAATCACTATGATTGTGTTGGACACTGTGGTTTATATAAGATTGTATTGTATTGTATTGTGTTGTACATAAGACATTGTTTTGTTGTACACTGAGGGCCATGGGAGCATTGCAATTTCAAATTCCTCTGTATGATCTGCACATGTGGTTTTTGACAATAAAGCTGACTTTGACTTGAATTTGACTTTGACTGATATTATATTTTGCTGTTTACTTCCCCAATACTGTAATCCATTTAGAAAATTAAGGAAATTATGACAGATTCATGACTGGGAGACATATGGAAAACTTTTCATGTGCAATGTTTAATAAGAGCTTTGTATTTGAAGTTAATGTATCAACGTCAGGCAGAGGTTGATCATCAAAGAACAAAATCAATGGCAGCTGAATAATAATAATATTATTAATAACAAAACATAACAAAAAATGGAAACCCAGGAGGGAAAAAGTTCCAACATTTTATTTGCTTCTGTCGACTGGTACCACAAGTAAGACACAGCCACACGACAATTAACAGATAACGCACAACACACAAGCATAAATGCTGGCCACTTACATGGGGTAACACCATTAGGTCATTGCATAAGTCTAAATGAGGCCTTAGTATATATTTGATATACAGTCCCCGAGAACAACGAGGTGTCCTGTTTTAGCATCATAGTACAAGGTGTATAAAACAAAACTGTTTCAAAATTCCTTGCAGTTAATGTTGCTTTTAAGGATCCATCTGTCTTTTTAATAGTCATTAGGGAAAGACAAAGACTTTAGACCTTTTTACTAACCACATCCAAAGGCTCTTCCAGGAATGGTGATGGTATTTTTCCAGGGATCTTATTGTTCAGCAGGTAATTATTTTGCTCCTCTTGCTCTTTTATCACAACTTAACTCTGTTCCAGAGCAAGTTACATCTGCAACACAAGTTACCATGATGATATACGATGTAATAAGTACCTTTGTATTACTGAAACGCCTGAAGTTACCTGAATGAGGATCTTTTGGAGATCTCAGGCGCTAAGATGAAATCTTAGCGCCTGAGATGCATTTAGATCCACCAGTGTGGCTTACATAAAGGAAAACGGTGGTTTTAGGGAAATCTTGAAACTGTCATAATATTATAAGATTCCCACACATGTGTTCCTACCTCTGCTTTGAATCCACAGACTAGTTTTCAATAACTATTTTTTATGATGTTTGATCTATTAATCAAATGTTAAATTAATACTGACAATTACAGATTGTGGATTAGTTTATGATATACAGATTCACTTTGAATAAAATACGTTTAAATCATTATAGCTGTTATGTTTTCATGTCTGGGGATTTCACAACATATTTTTTGTTACTCTCTAAATGCACTCCCTGCTCTCCAAAACATTAATTTAAGAAATGATCATCCAGTTATTAATGTAAGATGTGGGTTATATATACATTTAAACAGTACAGTAGTAGTATAGACATTTATCATGAATTATGTGAAGGTATGAAACATCAACAGTATGTAAGGGACAAAATATTCACTGTACTCTACTGTAACTGATAAGAAACATATTTTTATGGACTAGCAGAGTGAGTGATTAGTGCTAGCAGGGCTTAAAGGTACTACTTATCATGTTTACAACATGTTTTTGTGTCTCCCTTCTGTATGATCTGGACATTCATCAAAGATGAGCATCATGAGTGCTGATAATTAAATGGTAGATAAATGTCTGGGTTCTTTCTTTCTTTGCTGCACATTTTTGACACAAAGTAGAGTAAACAGCTTCTACTTATTCCTGCAATGCTCCACAGCTGTGCTGAGGAGACTCAAATGAAGCTGTTGGTTCTATCAACCTCCAGTGCGGCGCTACTACAGTATATGCAGACTGCTGCCAGCTCAGCTCCGTGACACCCGTCGTTAACTTTATTTAGATCAAACAGAGCTCTATTGTACCAGTAAAGTGAAAAGCTTCATCGTGAGAACTGCACACCTTTCTGCTCTGTCAGGAAGGGAATTCTCTTCACATATTTTCACAGCTTGAGTCAGCATCATATGGACAGATGGAAACTAAATATTCACTATACAGTAGATGTCATTTTCCTTTTAACTTCAGTGCTTCAGTGGAAAGCAACACCGGTGATCCACATGCCATGTATCCAGAAGTAAGCCACGGTGTCCTTTGCTCAGGTCGTGCTGCTCCAGATCAGGCTCCAGAAGAAGAGAGAAGAGAAAGTGCTACAGATGAACCCGGGCAGAGGAAGACTACAAATACTACTGTATGTGATTGTATTGACATAAAGCCAGCTGTTTCAAAAGACTACACTGGTAAATAAATGTCTACAGTCGTTTGCTGCAGTATTCATGATGTGGGACAAACAATAGGACTAGGAAAAAGAGCACATGTTCATCTACCAGGCACAAAATATCAGTATGGCAAGAGAGTTTTTGGATTTCTGCCATCATACAGAAGAATCACACCTGCGCGGCTCTAATTGTTTTATTTGTACTTGTGTGTATTTGGATTCTCAGTTTTGTTTCTTTTTTAGTTTCCATCTGTGTAGCTTTCAGCCATAAGACCCTACACTGCTGGGAGGCTGTGTTTGGAGGGTTTATTTAACATTCCCCACCTGTTTCCACCATCCAGCCCATTTGTATTTTGCAGTTTTCATTATAACATGCCAGCAGCAAGAGGAAAAAAAAAACAAATATACAAAAAAACAAAATCCCACTAAAACAACACAATGAAAAATATGGGTTGCTGTCTGAGAAGTGAGTGTTGACTGATAAAGATAAATCTTGTTTTGTGTTGGGGGTCAAACTGAAAGGAAAAAAAAAATCATTGGCCAAGTTGATGAAACGTGTACTCTGCTAGCCTTTTATGCATTATTCTCGTCACTTCCACATAATATCAGAGCTCTCTGTGTATGCGGATATCAACCTCAGGGTGCATACGTCTTCACGCCTTCAGCGGTGAATCAGACTCATAATGATAATCTTCAGTCTAAGTCACACTCGTTAACACACTGTGATCACAGACGGTCTCTGAGCCTGCTGTTTAAATCATACACACAGCAAACTGATATTGATTTGTTTTTTAAACGATGGCTCCATTAACCTTCTTTTCTTAAGTATTTTTATTCATCTTTAGGCATGAAAAAAAGATTTTTTAAACATGCAATTTTTAAAGAGTTTTTTTTTACATGTCCACTTAGGTGGACAGCATATGTTTTGACTTATGAATTTGGTATGGAGTGACACATCAGTGTCCAATGTAGTGGTTTCTGTGCAAGTGTACCATCAACACTGACACAAATACAAGAAAACAGCCTTTGAATAGCTGTCCACTGTAGTGACCACTATGCGTGAAAGGGTTAAGCAAACAAGAGCACACAGAGAGTGCAACTTCCCACAAAGAGCAAGAGCTATACTACAACTTTTATGTTTATTATTTTTTTTATTACAACATGCTGATGTCAGTCTGTTTTGGCGTCATTGTGGTGTTTTAGGGTGTCGTATTGAAAAAATGTTAAAAGTGTGTTGCACAGCTCTCTCAATACTCTTTTAAATATCTTACTCGATATCATTTCTTGATTTTTTTTTTCCAAGGTCAAGGTTGACCCTGTTGCTAATTAGCTAATAAGGTCAAGGTCAAATGTTTAGCCAACCTAGGTACTAGTATGTTGTGAAGTTTCAACATGATCCATAGAAAAATCCTTTCAATATACAGGTTTTTTTAAAAGATTTTCACATTTGGTGTGACTTTGACCTTTACCGTGTCCCAACTTTCAAAGTTAAATTATTTCAGGTTGTTATTGATATCCACAGTCACACCAAATATGAAAATGATATCTTGAAAACTGTGGTAACCAAACTGCTAACAAAAAGACAAACACATGAAACTGATTACACACTCCTTCCCTTTGGGGGGGGACTGCAAAAATTGTAAAGGGTTTCCATAGATTCATGTTTCTAACAGCAGATGGTCCACTTTTAAATTAGTGAGTCATACTGAAAAAAGTGCTGCTAGGACTGGAAGAAGACATTATCTTTGATTTATGCAAAAAGTGATGCAAATATCGCAGTTTGACTCAAGCTACAACTTTAGAACAAAACAAGTCAACTTGATCACCTTCCATTAATTAGATGTATTTAATAGTGACTTCAGTATACTCGTGTCTAACACAGCGCACAAAGGTCAAAGCTCCTGACTGCTAAGTGTCTTGATTCATAATTAACTTCCAGCCCACTGTGTTTTTGTCTTCAGGCAAACCAAAGTGAAAAATCCTCAAGCTAATTCTAATGAATTTAAGGCTATAGTGATGGTGATTAGAAGTTGTTGGGTCCCTCTGAGGAGGAAATAAGGGACCATGTGTGACTAAAGGTATGGGAAGTGACCAGGATACAGTTACAGATGAATTCTCAGGGTTATCATTTCTGTTAATTATCATTTCTGTTTCATTTCCTTTTTCTGCACACCTCAGACTGTAGTTAAAGGAAATGAAACATGACCTGAAGACAGTGACAGCAAGATCAAAAACGTAAATCAAATTAAAAAAAGTTTGAAAGAAAGGAAATTAAAGGCAGATACATTAACCAAAGAAGTACGAAGGGATCTGTTCTAGTTTGCATCACACATCTCCTCCTACTCAAAAGATAGATGTAGAGACAGATCCTGCACAGCAGTGACTTCACGGACACTCCATTGATAAAAAAAAAAAAAAGCTTAAGTGGAAGAAGATGCATGGATGGATATTCGACTGTTGTTTCATTGTTGAAAAGTAATTTCTAGAAACCTGTCAATACTGCTGTCTTAGGTCTTCGTGTTGGGGCTGCTCTTGGTATTTCACTGAACAGCTTATCTTTTTATGTATTTTTAAATAGACATGAACTGGGTAAGTGAGTATTGGAAATGCCAAAGTCAAGCTACACCCAAGGTATTTCTGACACTGCCTACATCAATTCAATTCATTTAGCAGTATTTTTTGGAAGTATACTGTTAAGAAACAGAGATGGTTGGAATGATGGGACTATTCATAACAATTTCTATGATTAAAAATATGTAAAAGATCTATAAAATCTATGAAAAAAAACACATAATTTGTCAAACAAAAATAACAAAAAAAGTCTACTAATACAAAGTAGTACAAAGCTGCTACAAATACAAAACATGCTGTGGTGTGAATTTATACTTTTGGAGCTCTAGTTTTCCTGTTGCTCCCTGTCCTGAATAGAGAGCTCCTGTGTGTCTCTCTCTCTTTCTACTGACTCCACCTCAGTGTTTTCCACCACACCAGACTCCAACAGCTGATTTATGGGTGGTTGCTCTTATTAGACTTGAGCGCTCAGCTGCAACACTGCAGCTCTCAGCTGGCATGAAACAACCTGAGATCTTCCCTAAGGACTTCAAGACCCAACAGGGAAATAACTGCAGAGCAAAGCATCACCTTGTGGCTCAGATTCAGTTAAAGGGTGTTGGACTTTGTCACTGGGACATTATTCCCAAAAGAGAGATTTCTACGAGACATACTACAAAGGAAGGAGTGAGGGAGAAACAACAGATGGGCATTTAGAGCAACAAAAACCAAAATCATTCAAAAGAATCCAGAGTTCACATAGAAGGAGTGATTAAGAAGATTATCGTTCCACTTTACTTAGTCTCTGTTGTTGCTGTTTCATTAGGTGCACATAGTCACCAGCTGCGATCTCACTAATGAGTTAACAGTTTTGCATTTATGTTGGGTTCATTTCTAATTACAGCTTACAGGTAATCGTTGATGAAGCCTTTGAATCTAAAGTAGAGTATTTCCTCAACTCGCTGAACAGAAAAGTAGAAAATTGAGTCACTTTCCTGCAGATTCACCTGCTGAGACCCTCCAGACTTCATCTCCACATCTACCGTCAGAACAAGTCTCCCTTTCAGGTTATCATTGCTGACCAGATTTTGTTATATAGATGAGTAGCCTTTAACTATACTTAATTCAATAGGCTATTTGCAATTTTTATGCTTGTATACCTGCCTGGCTTATCTTTGAAACAACTGCTACATCCCCTGACCCATCCTGTCACTCTCGTATATATCCTTGAAACACTTGTTGAGTAATGCACCATGACAGAGGATTTTTTTTCTCCTCTCTGAGCACCAAAAGACCAGCTAGAGACACCAGCCACTGTAAAAAGCTGCAAATTTGAACAATCCTGAGGTTGTAGCCTTTAATGACATCCAAATCCTCAGTGGGTAGTAGATCGGTATTGAAACCTAAGAACACAATATGAGAATTAAAAAAATTAACAGTATGACTAAAGCTCCTTTTCATTTTCAGCTTAGCTGTTCAGCCAGGAATGTGTGTGTGTGTGTGTGTGTGTGCGCGTGTGTGTGTGTGTGTGTGTGTGTGTGTGTGTGTGTGTGTGTGTGTGTTTGTGTGTGCATGGGATTTTAGATAAAATGCTACCCTTCAAAGCATTAACCCTACACATTGACATGAATGATCTTTATAATGATGCCACTTCTA
Source organism: Benitochromis conjunctus (assembly GCA_015052645.1). NCBI lineage: Eukaryota > Metazoa > Chordata > Actinopteri > Cichliformes > Cichlidae > Benitochromis > Benitochromis conjunctus. The sequence goes on along the minus strand of VOQK01030156.1, from coordinate 11,066 downwards.
GGCATTAATATGGGATGGAAAGAGTATGTGGTTTGTGGAATTACAAGTCAGCACTTTCTCTCTGTCTCACTGTGATTATTGACTCTGGTGTGTTACAACAGTAAGGCCAGAGGACACCTTTTTGTAACTCTGAGACTCCAGTGGGTTTGACAGAACAGCAATATTCGATGCCGCATGAATAACAACAATGCCCCAGTAGAGAAAGATGTGTCTACAGGTTCAGATGAGGCAGCGTGGTAAATCACCATCATTCATACAACACCGTTCCCTTGTTATTTTGGATTACTTTACATCTTCAAAGAGAAAAAGACAGTAGGGATTTTATGGTAATTGTGTTTTTCATGGGCTTCAAGATGAAACAAAAACAAAAAACAAAGAAATCACTGAATGAGTGTGTGATTGTGAAGACTAAAGGGAAGACAATGTAGAATGCAAACTGGCATAAAATAAAAAAGAGAATTTATATCATCAATAATAATATAATATAATAATAGTATAATAACATAAAAATATCATATTTATAGGGAATCAACTTAGTAAACTGTTCATCACCCTCATTTACTCATTTACCTTTTGCTCTGTGTTCAGGCTCCGTTGAGCTGAACCTGCTGCACAAACGAGGCTCATTCATAATTTGATGTTATTTCTTTTCACAACTAGCAGCACAGTGGTTAACAACTTGTTACCATAATGTCTGTAGCTGCTCAGTTAGGAAGACTGTCAAAAGGAGCAGGTGGTAGAAGAAAGGAAGCAGAAGAAAACTGAGCAGAGGGAGATAAAGATGAACAATTACTCAAGCTGCAACTTCAATGGAAGCCCGGGAATGCTGGGAAATGTTGACTCCTTATAGACAAATGCAGCCATCATCTCCATATCCTTTCCTCAGACCTTTCATAAAAACACAAGTTAAAAGAGTTCAAATAAATAATGCGTTATTCAATTCAAGATAAAAAAAAAATTCTGTCACATTAAAAAATTATTAATATGTGAAGTTGTGGATGTGATGGTCAATAACATCTCTAATTATTTTCAGTGGAGTGGCACTGTTGTTTTATTAATTTTATTCAAAGCTCTCTGATATGAAGCAGACAGACAGACAGTGACGTGACTGAAGGAGACACGTAGCTTTGTCCTGGTTTAAAGGACCGAACATGGACGTCTGTCTGTGCTTGTGTGTTGGAGGTGGTCGTGTCGAAGAGACAGAGGGAGTCGCATTGTTCGCGTAATGGGATAATGTGAAATGAATTTGTATATTAGCTACTGTACTTTGCTCTATTTAAAAAAAAAACTGGTCTGAACCATCGTTATATCAGAGCGGTCACATGCACTCATCTAATTTCTATTACCAAGTGATTTAATCCTCATTTTCTTCATTATCAACAGTCATCAGCTCACCCTCTGCTGGGTTCCAGCCCTGATCAGCTAAGCAGACGTGTTGTGGTCTAATAGGATCAGACAGGTGGGGAGACATGCTGAATAAAAACCGTTCTGCTCCAGTGAGAGTAGCTGAACCAGAAACAGGATATAGATACCTGCTGCATGAACACAAACAGAGATGCTCATGGACATGTTCAGCAGCTGAAGGTCCGTCTTTGTTCTGATCTACCTTTTCCTTTATTCATCTTTCTATGCAGACTTCTGTTATAATATGCTTTACTACTACATTCTATTCAGGTGTTTTCTATAGCCTCCATGTTTTCCTGGCAGTATCCGGTTGATAAATGATGCAGATGTACAGAAAAAAAAAAGTTTTCTCCACGTTACTAAAGTCAAACGCAACCATACAAAGCACTATTGTGCACAAGTTCACTATAACCATCATGTAGTCCCAGTGAAACCACTTATCGCCGGCCTGGTAGACAATATACAATACAAATATGACAATGATAATAAATTTATGTGAAGTTATTTGTCTGCAACTTTTAACACCCACACACGCAAACACACATATACATACATACATTATACATTTTCCACAGTGTTTGGCGTTGTGTAACGAGTGTGTGAACTGTGGAAGCAACCGTCACGTTGACTGATTTCCCCTCTTTGCCTGGTTCCACTCAGCTGCCTGTCACTGACTCGTCATGAGAGAGTGTTGGAGAGCTATTTCCTGAAGCCAGGGCTCTTAACAGTCCATAATATGACAAACACAGTGAAAAATGATACCAGATGATGAAGACCGTCAACAATCTGGATATGTGTGATTCTTCAAATCTCTCAGGATTAAACACGCCAACAGGCTGAGTAATGAAGCTCTTTTCCACTTGAGCCTCCCTCCTTCAAAAAGTTAGACTTTAGTGAAAGGGAATCGATATTATTGCGTAGTGGAGATGCAAAAACACTGAATAACAATGTCTGCTTTCCAGAAAACCAATCTGTTTTTACGCCAAAATCAATTGATATTATTATTATTATTATTGTTTCTAACAGTGTATAATTTGAGTTGCTTTGCAAGTACACAGTAACAATGAAGATAAAGCAGACAGACAAGTACTAATTCATATTTTGCTTGGAGATCGAATACGTATTTTATTCAGTGACATGCATATCAATTTGTAACTTTTATGTAATGTGTTTTGTTGGTTGCTATTCTGTCCATTAAAATGAAACCGCCATAAAAATTAAAGACTGTTAAGTTCTCTATAATTGAGCAAATACACATTTAGCAGGGAATCAAATAATTATTCCCCTCACCGTATACTCATACACACACCCCCAAACGCACATACAAACACACAAACATTCAAAGAAAAACACCTAAAACACAGAGAAGCACACACAGCCATCTAAACCATCAAATGAGCTCCTCTGAACACCACTGTGACAAATCTGAGTCTATCTCGCTCTGTGGAACATCAAGTGTTTAAATGTGCAAGATTGTGCTGTTGTTGGTGAAGTCACAGATGTTAGAGTAACAAAACAAAAATTGGCTTGAAATTGCTGCGTGCACTTGTGTATGCACACAACCGCAAATGACATGGAGGGCCAGGACTTTTCTCCCTTGCAGACTACAAACCAATTTTTGCTTTAATGAACAGTCTGTTTCATGAGATCTGTTTCCAGTCTAGTCTGAATGAAAAGGCAAGATTTACGTACACGTCTCTAAAAAAATACACACTGTTGAAACAAACTTTAGACCCGTTACTTGTTCGCGTAGTCCACGACAACAACAAATACAGAATACAAAATCCTAATCATACCAGCTGAATAAGAAAGGCAGGTGTATCGTCTCAGCATTGTACCACATAGCCTAAAAGGTATCCAGAAGAAAAACATTATTGTGTGTCCACCTATAGTGCATTCCACACAGCAATGTGTAACCCTGGAGTAGATCATGACAAAGCCTGTCATTCATATTTCCATCTCACACACAGCAGAAAAATGATTGAGGTGTCTCTCCTCACTCTGTACAGGTGAAATCCCTCTGAGGTTGAATTAGCTTGTCACGGGTAAGCATTAGCATGCAGATTACTGTGACCTGAGACGACAGGATGAGCAGCTAAGCCAATAAAGTCTCATCGAGTGAGCAGAGGGAGAATTTGATGCCATAATACATACATCTTCAGTAGGTTAAAAGACCTTTGGAGCATTACAGTTGGTGTGAAATCATTAAATTTAACAGATAAGGGCGGATGTATTGAATTCATCTGAAAAGGTACTCAGAAATGTGTGAAATAGTGAAATAAGATTAACTGTCATTGCTCACAATTATGCGATTTTAAACCATTTCAGAATAGATCTAAGACTGAAGCATTCAACTATGTAAAAAGAAAGAAAAGAATAAAATCATGTCTCTTCCTTCACAACGTTTATATTGTGATATGTGGCTCAGACAGAATACCGCTAGATGGTGACATCATCTGTTTAAATTGTAAACTTGTTAACTGCTAAAACTCTTTAATCTGCATCATTCCTTATTGTTGCTGCAATTACCTCTTAGTTGCACTATTTCATAGGAGTCACTGCACAGTATTTTTGATCTGGTCCAGTATGATGGTCCGATGACTCGACTCATTTCCCATGAAGGCAGCACTATCAGAGCCATTCGCAAACATCATCAACACATTATGGGATACTGTGGAATTGCTAATGTTGTGTTTCACACCAGAAAATGTACAAATCAAAATGTACAATAGAATTAGAGAGCACTTAACAGGCTTTCAGTGGCAGTAGCCGTTGAAAGTACAGTATGAATTACCCACTAAAGTATTTCCATTTAGTTTCGACTCACTGATTCTTGTTCTCTGTATCCGTTTTCACTGCACTTACGCGCCATGAACGATTCCCGCTGCTCTGTCCTGGTGCATGCTGTGCCACACAATGTTGTGGAAATGCCTAGTAACCTCCCAGAGCTCCCAGCGGTATAAAATGTCAAAGACCTTTTTTTCACAGCATGCATTTTAGCTTGTCACTACAGAAAAAGCCCATGTATAATTGATAACACTGAAAAAAACATTTTTATTCCAGTTTAGTTCCAGTCTATTGACATTGTGTGCGCAGTCTACTATCTTAAACGTGGCAGAAGTGACTCACTGTTTAATTCTTCTTTACTCCCTGCCATGAGGAGTAATTCAACTCCTTGTTAGTCTACTTGTTAGTGTACTTGCCTATCAATCTCGCTTATCGGTTCCACTTCAATTTGCACTACAATCAGCTGATTTCAGTTTGGAGCATGAAATTAGTAGTGCAATCTACAGTCTACAGCATCAATGTGGACATTACTTTAATTTCTATTGAACAAAAAGATGAAAGCACAGTAGTGAAGTGGAAACTTTATCCAGGGCCGAAACGACCGCATTATGCTACTAACACGACCTCGGCTCTTTGTGAGCGCATTCACAAACAGCATGCTAATGCTAAGCTAGCCAAGAGCTCAGAGTGATGTTAAAGCCAAGTGAATGCGTCGAGGGGACATACATCCAATGCATCTATACAATGCGCAAACATTTGACTACACAGCATATAATTCTTTATTACAAATGTAATTGTTTTAATATGTAGCTTTGTGATGGTGATGACTCTAAAAGCAGAGTAAGTAAGAAGCCAATGAGAACCAATGAGAGGATCAATAATGGAATTGGAATTGCTAAATTCTTACTCCCATCCCTAATGATGAGTGAATATGTCTGCAGTGGAAACGATGCATTGTGCAGCATACAGACTTAAGCGTGGGAAATCTACATCATGTAGATTTCATGATGTAAGTGGAAACCCCTTTTAACCCTACACTTCAAAACCTTTGCAAAGCCTTCTCATAAAATGCCCGATGAATTTTGTGTTTAGCGTCACAAAATCAGCAGGATTACACACAGAGAGTGGCTAGAAAACATCTGTCAACATTTAGAAGAACGTGGTGTTAAAAAAGACAGATTTTGACATAATTAATGTTTATGCCAATGGGATTAAAAAGTCTTGTTAATAAATGTACTTGTAAAGTACAGGTGTAAAGCCTGTGGTAAATGCCGGGAACTTTATCAACATTAATTTGAAACACACGGCTAGCTGGAAAGCATAAAGGACTTGCAATAAATCCCACCACAGGGAGCAAGCTGGCATTCAGTGAACCGCAGCAGGTGTCCAGCACCACACAGCAGGGAGGTGGAAACACTGTCTCAGTGCATGAATAAGTCCAGTCCTTGCCTACGCTTCTGTGCTGTGCAGTGATTATGGAGCAAAACATGAAGACCTGGACAAGAATATCATTACATAACTGAGAGAGGGAAAAAATACAGTTAAGAGTGTGAAAAACACAGGCAGGGGAACAGTAGACTCACATAAAGTTCATTCACGTATCATAAGCAGGCAAACTGACTGTTATTTAATTCAAAACTGTCAGGCAACAAAAAAAGATTTAATCTGGCATACATTTTCATCCACCAGTACCTGATTCACCCACCAACATTCTCACATTGTTCTAATATTATTCTCAAGGAACACATAAAAAATATTCTTAAAAATAATAGATGCTGGTAAAAAGATGAGAAGAACATATTAATCACTCCATTAAATAGGGCAAACACTGGAACATCTGTGGTTATCTGGAAAGCTCTTTTATAGCTATTATACACTGAATATAACAGACGCCTGGGTCTCAGAAGCTGAGCAGGTCTGAGACATGCTGTGGAGGGAAGTGTTCAGCTTTCAGCTGAGTCAGCATTAAAGTCTTATTGAAGACTCTAGTGATCTGTGATCGCTCTCACTAGATCTAGTGATCTAGTGAACTCTCAATCTGACACATTGTGGATCATTTACCATACAGAAGATTTAGATAGCTGTACATTTAAAAGGGATTAATACATATATAAAGACGGTATGAAAACCAGTCCATTATATACATATATATATATATATATATATATATATATAGAGAGAGAGAGAGAGAGAGAGAGAGAGAGAGTATTAAGATTCCTTCAGAT
>VOQK01030155.1:0-16421 GCA_015052645.1 Benitochromis conjunctus | reverse complement strand
ACGCTGGATTGGACGTGCAGCAATACTATGAATATTACTCGACTTTGCATTATAGGCCTTCATCCAGCAGAACCAAGAATCTGAAAAATGGGCCTGACATTCAGGTTGATCATCGTTTTGATGCTGCAAAGCTGAACCGACACACTTTGCAAATGTACGGCACAACTAGAAATTTGTATTTTCACAATTTCTGAGTGGTTTCTGTCTCTCTGCAGCTTTTTTGTCTGTTTCTGGTCATTTCACATTACTCCCACGGTCATCTCTTCCATCTGTGGACTTCTTTTTGCCCTCCTCACGCTCCCAGTGCTCAGTGCACTCATCCAAGACTCTGGGTGGATTTTCCCTTTAAATACAGCATTAAGAAACAAAGAGTTTGGGTGAAGCATCAGCTCGAGGGCAAAGATGAGCTCAGACATCGCTGCTTTCCCAAAGTCACAGAAAAGAAAGACACTGCAGAACAACGTCCTGACTCCCTTAAAGGGTAAAAAATCAGCAGCGACAGAGCTGCTGGAGTTTCTAATCCTATGTAAACAGACTTGGTGTAAGGCAAGGAGGAAGAGGAGGATAACAATTAGAAAGAGACGAGGGAGAGGAGGGGGTGTGGTGGGGAGGAGAAAGAGAAGGATGCAGATGGTTGAAAAGCATTAAAGGGCTCAGATGAGATCTTTTCGACCAAACAAAGAAACGACTAAAGTACGGAGGCTCAGAGAGGCCATCTTCAGTTTTTGAACTTAAATCTCTTAAAATGAAATTTATTTTTCTTTAGTGATCTTTTATTTACATCACACACATGTTCCTGTTTTATTTTTGATGGAGTTAAATTTACTTTGTTCTTGTCAGAGAGATCATCTAACCCCGTCAAACACCTGATTTTACAATGACATGTAAAATATTCTGCTTTTAAGAATTCTTAGTATTTCTTAGAAGTTTTTTTTTAATTGTCTAAAATGAACAGGAGTCACAATATTTAGATCAATAATTCTACATTCTACATAATTCAAGATTTTCTGATTTTACATTGAAAAATTTATCAATTGCGAAATGCATTTTTCATTTGAAAACTGTTGATTTTTTTTATTAAAACAAAAAAAAAGAAATAAAAGAAAAAGGAAAAAATATATTTAAAAAAAAGCGTCACTCAGTTTGTGACTGAAGCTGTGATTTTGTATGAAATCATAAATTCATCGTCTTTCTACAATAACTTATTTATAAAGCAAAGTTTTGTCTATGATTATGAAAGTATTTTAAAAATAATTAAATTAATTTTAGACTTTCTGATATAAAAATACAGTTTTGAGGAAATGTGCTTTTTTCACACTTAAACATTTATTAACACAATGACGCACAGCAAACCTAAACACTGACTCATTAATAGGAGAAATCTGGACAAACATAGATGGATGTGTTGTAAGTTTGAAGTGAAGACTTTCAGAGCAACGCTGTAAAGTTTCAAACCTTCGTTTCAGATTTTAAGGTTTTCATAAAAAGGAAGAAAAACTAAATGTGGATGTTTGTGAATTTGACAAAAACAAAAGCCTCTTTCCTGTAACACCACATTTCACTTATTTATTGTGGCGGGGCGTGGTCAGAGGTGCTGCTGCAGGGTAGGCGCACCTGCGGCGCATCTGCAATCATGCCTCGCTGGGGGTTTAAAGACTGGGCTGGGTCCTGTGGGGTGGTGGTTGTTGTCATTGTTGTGTCTGGCTGGCAGCGGGGAAGCTGCAGCCAACTGGGTGTGTACAGCAACTGGGAGAAAATAAATAAAAACATGGAAACGCCATTGGGTCTGCCGTGGTCTGTGATACATTATTTTTTACAGTTTATCAGATATTTTAATAAGATGTTAAATTTGACGCGTATCTGTTCTGACAGATCAATCGAGGTCACTTGATTTGGGATAAATGATGATCAGACTGAACTGGATTGTTTGGCCCACAGTAAAAGGAGGCCCACTGTTAGCTCATGATCACTCTCTAAACTGTGTTTGGCTCTCAGGTTCGTCTCCATGAATGAAAACACTTGGTTTCCTGCTGGAGAAATTGGTCCTGCGGCTCTGCCCGCTGTGTTTAGCTATGGAGGCTTAATGAACGTCTTGCTTTCTCTCCGGATTCAGTGACAGGAAGCAGAGGGGCACGAGGTCCGTGTTCATCCACCCCCTTTGCTCTTTCAGCAGGAAATAATGAAAGGCATCAGTGTAATCCTGATGCTCCACCAACACACAGCACAGTCATTTAGCTGCTGTTTGAGCTCCACCTGCGGATGGAAAACGAGCCGAGGCTGACTTCACTGCCATTTAGCAAATAAGACATAACGTACACAAGATTACCTTCGCTGTACAAACGACTCCACATTTGTAAGGAAAACAGCATTTTGGGGTTGAGTAGGACAGCTCCACATCAAACATCTTATTACTCGCGTTTGGAGCCTCTGGTACTCCACACGGTCCCGTGAGCATAGACCCTGCCGGTGTCGCACAGTAACACACATCACTACACAATAATGGAGCTCTTGTGTGCTTCCATGTTGTAGAGCCACTCAGAGTGCTCTAACAAAAGGTAAAGCCCAAAAGTCCCCATGGACAGAACCAAAACAAAGTGTCTCCAAGGTGCAGGACCAGCTGGACCAAAACCCAAAAAGACCACAACGTCTCTGTCCCCACAGTGCAGGTGTGTGAGCCTGTGTGTGTGCCCGGTACACACCTGTCCACAGCTTTAAAGCACATTACTGCAACTTAAATAAAAGCCTCTGCACAGATGTGCCTCCTGCAGCAGCCGATAGCAGAGTAATGAGAGCCTGAGAGCGAGAGGAAGCGATAGCACAGACCGACACATCTTACTCACACTTATTTTACTCCGTTATCACTACTTTTCTTCTTTATAAGCAACACAAACGTGTTTCACCTACAAAAGAGGGATGGAGGTGTGTGTCTGACAGACAAATGGGAGGAAAGAGGGAGAAAGGCAGGGATGCAGTTTATCAGCAGAGGGTTTAGTTTGGCAGTGAGTCGCTGGGAGTGTGTGTGTGATACAGGAAGTGCACGTGAAACAGGCAGCACACACTCATTCTCACAGGTGTGGAATATAAGGTGTGCGTTTGTACTCCTATCGCTGTGAGGACGAACCAGAGTCTCATGATCAGGCAGCCAGGACATTTCGTGACACGAGGACATTTTTTATGAGAGAGAGACGTTTTGGTGAAAGAAATGTGGAAAATTTGAGCTTTGATCCATTCATGTTTGAAAACTGAGCAAAAAGCAGAAATTAGAAATGTGTTTGTGAAATATTTGGAGTAATATACTCAGTGATACACTCATTTAGTACCGAGTGTGTGTTCTTACATATGTTGAGTGTGACATACAATAACTTGTAAACTCTACAGAGACATGGAGATAAGAGCATATTATTATTAAAAAGTAATTTGAAAGAAAAAGCTCACTTGATGGTAAACCTCTGAATTATGAAAGGAAGGTAAGTGCTTTTAACTAAACTAGTCATGTGATTTTTCCACCAGCTGAATGCGTTTTGGTGAAGTAAGGATTTCCTGTTAAACACATGACAGAAGGAAACATTCCTACCTTCCTGTGAGGAAAATGTTTGAAGCCTCAAATGAAAACCAACGTGTTTGTCGACATGTCGGTGTTTTGCTGTTTGTGAACATCGTGAACGTCACAAGTGTCGGCATATGAACCTTAGTAGACTCTCGGTTCTTCTTCAGACTTTCTCTGACTTCATACAGACACATGATGTGAGGACGACTGAAGAGCTGCAGGAACAAACATGACCTGAGTCTGAGCATTTTCCACAATAATGATAATAATGATGCAAAATGTATATTTTTAATAATAACATACTATTTTAAAAAATCCAAATGTAACCTATGAAATCGAATTTTTATATATATGCTAAATTCTTATTTAAAAATGACAAAAATGCCCAAATTTGAATTTTCATTGACTGATTTTAAATGAAGTGTGCTGAAGTCTGTTTGGAGCTGAGCCTGATGTGTCCGTGAAACTCGGCGTGACTGAGCACAGACCACACCACTCGTGAAAGGCCTCAGACTCTGCGTTTAAGCAGAGGGAATGCCATGAAACTCTTCAGTGATCCTCGCGTATGTGCTGAAGAAATGCTGCGTGTTAAAATCAATAAACCAAAACTGCTTTTTGATATTCCCTCTCTGATGTGTATGAGGGCTTTGCTGGGGCTGGAAGGAGCCCCAAAACTTTAAAAATGAAGGAAAAAGAAAATCCATTCAAAGTTTGACTCGTGGCGATCTCAGATCCACGACCCCGCTGCGTTCAGTCAGCAGAGGCTTTGACGAGAAGAGGCCTCCCTCTGCTGCACAGGGAAATTAACAAACGAGACAAAAACTTTTCAGTTTCTGCCGACGGCTTCTCCTTCAGGGTCCCCCCGACAGGCGGCACCCCCCAAAGTGCCTCAGAGACTTTTAGAGTTTCACAGAAAGAAAGAGGGAGGAGTACTGGGAGGCAGATCCACGGGCGTCACCGGAAACGTGTCGGGAAACCCTGTGAGTCCCAGTCTGTAGGATCACATCCATCTTCAGGGACATCCGAGTGCTCATTGTGTTTGAGTTGGCTGTCGATGCCATCTGTTTCCCATCGCCGTCCACACCTCCGCCCCCTGCAGGATGAAAACCCGGAGGGGAGAGGCCTTTCATTTTCACTGACTTCAAACTGTTTGTCTGCTCGAGGGGATTTTTTCAGCTCACAGGTTTGACACGAGACATCCGACCATGAGGAAGCCCATTACGGTGGCGCTTCAGCAGGCAGCCCGAGGGCCTCTGCCGCTGCTGCAAGAAAAGTAAAGCAAAAAGACATCAGTGCAGAGCTGCTGCTGTGGAAAGAAGTCTGCTCCACAGCTCTGATGCTCGCTCTACTCCCATCAAACTGCAGGAAAAGCTGGTTTGTGCGAACTGCACAGAACATTTAGTACAGCGACGTAAATGAAAGAAACGAGTCCTTTTAGGATGGCTCATTCTTATTTTCTCTCATTACAGCATGATGAGCCTCAAAGTCCCTCAGGTATCCAAAGCAGCAGGTCCTGATTTGGTTATACTTGGCGTCTCTTTTCTGTCTAATAAGAAGGATGGCATCTTTTAACCTGTTAACGGGTCATTGCTGACACATCCAGGGTACGTTTGGATTCAGTTAACATCACCCATTTTTATAAAATTGCACTCATTTGGAAGAACCAACCTTCCAAGCTGTGTACTGCAACCAAATCACTGTAAATATGACGAAAGGCTGTGATTCCCTCAGAGAAAAGCGAGAAGCAGCATAACGTCTTTTCCTTGTTTCTCCCTCACAAACCGTAGAAAACGAGCGGCGCAGCACTGTGACGCCTGACAAGCTCATGGCTTTTAAGCCAACAAGCTTGGATCAGAAGACTAAACTGGACAAAATGGTTTACTGGCTCGTCCTCCTCTTGTACCAGAACAGAAACTTTGATTTTCTGCCTGAAAACAGGCTGGAACACTTCTATAAAGATGAAATGGAGAGATGGCTGTCCTACAAAAAGTAACAGATAAAAACTTACAAAGTCTTAAAAGGGTTTGTAAGTTTTGGGCTTCAACTAATACGTCGTCCTTGGACTTCCTTCTTGCCTCGATGGTTGCAGCCACTTCAGAGATTTATGAAAAGTCTGCATCTCCACATAGCAAAGATCCAGTGTTTGATGGATTTGGGTACATTAAGCACACTAAACTGAACATATAGAAGAATTTGCAGGAGTTTAACTGTAATTTCTCTTCCCTATGGTTTAGATGGGAGACTCTTCTTCATCCCAGGGTGGTAAAGGGTTTGGCAGAGTATCTGCCAACTCAACTAACATTTATGAAGGTAAATGCATTAAAACAGTTGAACAACCTCAGTTGGTGGCCGTTCACAGTTGTTGACCTGAACCATGATGATATCTACTGTGATTGGAAGAGATTTAAGGCGGACAGGACATTCATGCTTCCAGCCCAAATACCTAAATGTCAGACCTGAAAACTGAATATCTGAAAAAGTGACTGTTTGTTGTATTTACTGAAATATGCATTCATGTGATCACATCAGGTGATCTAACATGTTTGATTAAACCCAAATATCCATCATATGGAACTGTATATTATTACTGCTTTGAGTGCTCAGGTTGAGTAGAAAAGCACTATATAAGAACCAGTCCATTTACCATTTACCACACCTTTTAAACTGGAACATTTGACTCAGGTATTCTGGCAGTAATAAACTGGTTGAAGCCAAACTGCTGTCACAACCCTGGATGGGTCACCAATGCCCTGCTGAATGTTCAGATGTTCACAGGTTAAGTTGCTGTGTGCCCTGGACCTCTCGCAGCAGGGAGCCCAGTCACCGTTCAGTGTGATTGCTAACCGAAAGTGTTAACATGAGTCTGTGTGAGCGATCCAGAAATGTCACAATGAAAGCATAAGATACATAAAATACACACTGAAGTGTACTCGGGTGGCCGCACTTCTCTGGGATGGCTGAAGGCCTGCTATGAGTGCAGTCTTCATCATTCAGGGTCTTCTTTCCTGCGACTGGATGCAGAGACTGTGAGGTCAGACACACCTGTTGATATGTTCTCAGCACCAGCTGTGGCGGACAGTTGGCTTCTGGCCAGACGGTGAAACAGCAGCTGATGGTCATTTGTTTTCTGTGTTTTGGCTGCAGACACCAGCGTGCCAGACATCACCAGTTACTAAGCAACAGCCCAGGGGGAGGACGATGGAGAGATGTTGGAAACATCTCGTCTCTGCAAACTCATCAGCAGAGCCTCCTCCTCCAAATAATGCTGCGTGTCCTCAGTGAGCTTCACCAGCTGACTGAATAAATTCTTTGAGTCCGAGTTAATAAAAGTTCAGAAAGAGAAGAAAAAGTAAAAAACAAAAAAACATACTTGTCCTATGAGAGACGGCAGCCCTGACACGCTGCCCGGCAGGCAGCTTGATGCTTGTAGAAATCCCAGAAACATCACCTGTAACACTCAGACAGAGCGCAGGGATTTCCACAAAGTTAATGACATCTGAGCAAAAACCGCAACTACTGACAGGAGCCTAACCTCCACATCTCAAACCAATCAAAAGTCCAAACACGGAAGTTTATCAGCGTGAGCGTGTGATGAGCTGTTTGTCCATAGCTGACGACTTTTCACTGCTGTTTCATGTCTTCATTACTTTCACACACTTCCAATTACACTGATTGATTTGAGACAAATGCAGATTTTTACCCAGATGTGCTGCCTGCAGGGCAGACTGAGGCGACAATCAGACCGGAAGCTATAAAAACACAGAGCGCACATTTTCCCACAGCTCGTATATCACAGTAATGCCTCAGCAACACCAGGTAAGATGCCTAACATCAGACTAAAGCAGCTGTGAAAGCACTCAAATAAAGCAACCTTTAATAAGTGTAGAGAACCGCAGCTGTCACTCAGATCATCAGTTTAAAGTTATCCAACGCTTTGGAAAGTGAAGTCAATGTTGTTATTACATTTGTGGTGTGTTGTATAAAGTTGAACTTGGAGCTCACATTTTCTACTTGAACTTTTTACCAACTTTCTGTAGAAAAATTAACTTTCTTCATGACCTGGTCTTGTTGATTTTTTTAGCCAACAAAGCGTCAAAGAGGTTTTTTGTTGGTAGTATATTTAACCCTGTGGCCTGTTGGTCTGGTTTCTCTCCACCTGGTGGGAAAATGTGCACCTGTGTTTGTGCTTCACCTACTTAGTGTGATCCTTGCCTCAGTTTAACTGTTGTTTGTCGGGGTTGCTGCCTCTCAGGCTGCCTGTCAGGAAATGCGATAATCAAAGGTGTCCTTCTCCATGTAGTCAGTCCAGGTGGAGGAGGGCATGCTCCGATATGGGTCCAGGAGGATACGGAAACAACGAACAATCAGCAGGCCCAAGAAGATGAAGAGGATGAGGACGAAAACGAAGGCCGCCCTTTGCTCCAGTGTGAGGAAGGCGGCTGAGGCTGAGGATGAAGACGATGAGGAGAAGTCCGGTTCTGAAGCAGAGAAGGTGCTGCTGTAGAGGTCATCTGCCATGTTGGGATGAGAAATGTTTGGTCGCTTCAAAAGCTGATTCTCCTCTTCTGTCCACAGGAAATCATCATCTTTGAATCAGAAGAAGGTCGGCGTCTGAGAGGAAATGCCTGCAGAGATAAACAGCAGAAACAGTAATGTAAAGACCTTTTCTTTTCTTTCATTAATATTCTGGCATCGTGTTGTGGAAGCTTCTGAGAGAAAGCGCGCAAGCAAGTTAATAACAACTAAAAACAACCCGTCGATGATACCTCGCTGAAAAACAGCGGGGTATCATCTGCATAGCTGCAGAAATGACCTGAAAAGCTAAAACAGTTAAAACAGGTACATGAATGAACCCTGCACCACACGCACAGAAACGTCAGTGATATTTATTGGTGTGTTCCGAGAGTAGAAGTGGCATTGAGATGTTTTATAATCTGTGATGGACAGAAGTGTTTCCAAGAGTCTCTTTGTCCTTAGAAAACCGAGCTGTTTCATAAGTGAACGTCTCTCTAAGTTCAGTGTTTTCTCCTGCTGTTGTTCTCCTGCCAGCAGCCTGTGGGCGGGTCTGTGGGCGTTGTTCCTTTTAAACACCGCTTCTGGAAACAAGCTCCTCATTTGCTTCCCACATGCAGATTAAAACTAAGCTCAATAGGCTTCAAATGTTGCTGCATTTTTTTCCTTCTCTCCGCATCCAAAACCTCAAAGTCAAAAAGTGCTGGACTTCCCCTGCTACTCACATCTCCTCCACAGGCAGACAAACCAGGTGAACATCAGGGGAAGTCCTCATCCAAACATGTACACTGAGGGCTAACTGTCGAGCATGGGGTTATTAAAGTGGTTTTCCAGACCTCCTCATTTAACTGTTAGAGTAAAAAGAGTTCACAGAAATTGTTTAAAGATGAAGCTCAAGATATGAGCAAATGGTTCTGATGCATATTTAACGAACCCTAAACCTCTAAGATGCCCCCCCCCCATAAAGTAACAGATTACCATCAAACACTGGCGTGTCCTGTCGAGTCACTCTCTAATAGATCAGCTTTTCAAAGATCCCCCAGGGTTTGCATGCCAGGAACCTTAGAGGTGTGTTGGTGGTGCGTCTGTCCCAGTTCTGGCCCTAAACACCAGGGCCGTCCTGGTCAGACTCTTGAACCACCTCAGGCAGCTCTGTTTCACAACAAAAACATGGCTGCCAGTGCTACCCCTCGGCCTCCTGGGAGCAGGATGGCCCAAATCTTCTAGAAGTATCAGTTCCAGAACTCATGATCACCAGGTCACTAACCCCACTAACCCTACCACTGTATTACTCTTTCTATTATATCTTTCACCAGGTGCAACTGGTGACAAATAATAGAAGAAATTAAACACTAAGTTGGCCCTTTGAACCTCAGGCAAGAGATGAAACAACCCTTTCATTTCTTCTGCTACCAAACTGTGGCCCGGCCTGGAAATCCACACAGTTACAGCAATCTGATAGCAGAAGGGTCGTTATGAAAACTGTGCGAGAGTTTAAAAATGCTTTGGATGTCATTTTGTCAGAAGACTGAAAGAATGGTGCTGGTATAGCCTCAGGTTATACTGCACCACTGAGAAAGCTGCAAAGTAAAAATGCATGAACTGTGTGAATGCTGCCGAAGTGTCAGAGAGCCAGCACCTGTAACTCAGCTGCCAGCGTCCTTCGCGTTTAAACACACCTGTGGCATGGTTTAAAAAATCTTTCACGACCCTCTCGAGTTGGCAACAGTTCACTACATTTTAAGAAAACGTGACCTCTGACCTTGAGGTCAAGGACACCATGATTTGAACTCATTAAAGATTTTCAATTTTAAACTCCTACGTCGTCTCATTCTCAAGTTATTGTGTTGTCAAAGGTGAGTGTCCACAGCCCCCTGACACCCACCCACCGCCCGGCAGGTTGATGACACTCAGCCTTCAGGCTGAGGGGTAAAAAGTTCGAAACTAAAAACAGAAGCTTCCTGTTCCACGTGTAGGGTTGGGATTAACCCTAATCCGAAGCCTAAAGTCAGGACTTCTAAGCAGCATGGAAAATGCCCGGCGGCTTTCCCGCTCAGCTGGAACAGGATGTGGGTCAGAATCAGGACCTCCTCCTGAAGAGGGTCAGAGAGCTAATTAAAGCTGTTTTCAACCTTTACAGATTGTGTAGGGTGGACAGGATCATACAGCCATGTTCACAGTCACAGTACCAATATATATATATATAACCACTCTTCTAAAATATTGTGCTTAATAACTTCAAACAAATGCATACGCTTTTTAATGAGATTGTATTTTGGGGGGTTAGTGGTGTAGCTTTGGGGCTCGTCCTTGGGTGGTTCACCTGCAGATAGTGTTTTTGCATCGTGCTGAGTTATAAGCACTCTGAACAGTACGTGTCAGTCAGTGATTGTATTCACTGTAAAACATCGCTTTACATGCGCGTCGTGATGGCAAGTGTGATCAATTTTAACGAGACGAGTGCAGGACGTCCCTAGAGGGTTTGCTGAGTGTGTTCAGCTTTCTCCTTCATTTTCATTCAGTTCAGCTTCACTTTCTGAACTTCTGCAGATAAAGAAAGAGAGTTGTGGACTGCAGCTTCTATGTCTCTTTTTTGGGACAGGGAATCGGTCCTTTAAAGCTGATTTTCATCATGTGGATGCTATTTACAGTTTTATTGGAGGCCACGTTGAGCTGATTCATCAGTGTGGAGGTTGAAAGGACACACAGCAGCATGCTCTGCTTTATAATGCAGGAAACAGAGTCCCAGAGTCCCCGAAGGCTGCGGCTCTGAAAATGTGTGAAAACCTAAAATAAGTAATTAGATTTGATGGAGCAAATCATGCTGATCTCAGAGGCGTCATTCTCACTGAGAGCGCCGTCAGCGTGAAGCCTTTGAACAGCAGTCACGTAAAAATCAAAGAAAAGTTTGGAACTCGGTGGAGGTCAGGGCTCACGTCTTTGATACTTCATAACAAGTGTTTCTGCAGAGCAGCGTGTTTTCTACACGTGAAGTTATGTTCATGACGGTCACGGTCTCGCTGCACAGCTGAGGCCCTCTGACATGACGAGTCAGCGGCGCTGAGGCTCAAAGCAAACAGACACTGAAGGGGAGGAGACAAACTTCTACCAACATGTGAACGTTGTAACCACGGGCGAGAACACACATCAAGAACTGTTATGGAACCACTTCCCTTCCCCAGTGTCCTTAACTCTGACCACCTGGCTGTTATACGAACCTAGGAGTGCAGCCGGACAAGCCAGCAGTTAGAGGAAACGTTGTGGTGATAGACTAGATAGTGATAGACTGCTTTGAACCCAGTGGGATGTTTTCTCCGTGCCTGTCCTGGTCCCACGTCTCACGTCTAGTCTCCCTGCCTCTATGTTCCCGCTGTAATGTGTCAGATATGTCGCAGCGTAAAGCTCGTGTCTCTGAGTTTGTGACCGTACATATGTGTCGTATTTCCTGTTTTACTTTGATAGTCTTGTGTGCTGTGTCAGTGTATCTGGTTTTGCTCCCCTCGTCATGTTTAATTAGGTGGAGCTGTGTCTCCCTCCTGTTTGCCGTTCCTCGTTTCCCTCTGTGTATGTATGGCGTTCTCCTCGCCGGATCATCTGCGTTCTCTCCTGTGTCGTTCCCTCTGTTTCCACGTCTCAGGTTAGCTTTCCCAGTACAGGTTGTCTTTATTCTTTTCTAGTTGTCCTTGCTGTTTATTTGTAACGTCTGTTCAGCCCTAAATACTGTAAAGGCTCGTTTTCTGTTAACATCCACATTCATCTCCATTTGGGTCCATGCAGTTTTCCTCATAAACCATGACAGAAGCACATCAAGGACAGTCTCCCAGTAAACCTAGAACCTCTTCAGTTTGCATACAGAACGATATCTCCACCACACTCCACCTTACACTGTCACACCTGGAGAGGAAGAACTCCAACACCAGAGTCCTTTTCATCAACTTCAGCTCAGCTTTAAACAGCAGCTGGTGGAAAAGCTGATGCTTCCAGGTGTGGACACTGGAACCTGTAACTGGGTTCTCAGCTTTCCTGACAAAGACACACATGACTGCACGGCCAGATCCAGCACCAACCATCAATGACAACAATGAGTCTGCTTACAGACCGGACGTGAAGCAGCTTGACAGAGATGGTCATCGATTTTAGGAGGTCTGGCAAAGATCACCACACAGATCTCACCATAAATGGTGCTCCTGTGGAGAGCGTCAGCAGTGCTCCTGGGTGTGCACCTAGCTGATGACCCGTCCTTCTCCACTAGCAGCACAGCAGCCATAAAAAAGGCACAAAAGCATCTCCACCCCCTCAGGAGACTCAGGAGTCCCAACACCTCGCCTCACAGCGTTCTACAGAGGCGTCACAAAAAACACCCTGATGCTAAGCTTCACAGCTGGTTTGGCAGTAGGATAGTTGGTGCCCCTCTCTCGTCCCTGGGAGAGGTTTATAAACAGCGCTGCATGCGCAGAGCAATCTTCATGTTCTCTGTCCTGCCATCTGGCAAGAGGTACAGGAGCATCAACTGCAGAGGCAGCAGGATGGTAGAAGGGGTCTTCGCACAAGCTGTGAGACTGATAAATGGACTGTGCCCTCCATATATACACAGACAAACAACATACCGTATATCTTCCAATAGTAGCCCCGGCATTTATTCAAAAAGTAATTCGGCCGGCCCGGCGTTTAAAACAGACCGGCGGTTATTGGAGACCGGCTCTTATTCCCTTCTCAGATGGAATGGACATTTTCACACACACACACAGTCACACACTCACAGCGATCCAGCTGTTAACGCTGAGCTCAGTTCACTTCCTGCAGATCGAACCTCTCTGCTGTGTCTTCTGTTGTGTAACATGTTTGCAGCTGCTCGAGTCAAACTGAAGCAATGTGTTGGCGTGGACAGAGTAGAGGAGTGGGAGTGGGTGAGAGAGGAGGATGTTGATCTGAGTGAGAGAAAGAGAGAGAAGACTTCTAAGGATGGGCTGTTTCTGGCCTCTGAGGCGAAGCTGTGAAACCAGATTGAGCGCTGAGAGGAAAGCAGGAAATCTGTGAAAACGGCAGCTGCTGTTTGACAGAATTACATTTGCGTGTCTTTGTGGCACTAACAGACCCTCAGAAGCACACAGCATAGTAATTCAACAGGTAGCTAAACTGTTTGTGATACCGTTTCCTTTCTTTTTAGATATATTTAGGTGTTTTTCACTGGTTAAAACACCCTGGAGGGCTGAAAATGAAGCCAGTGGGACGTCCTAACAGCTGCAGCTCCACTAACGGCCACCCAGCTCCTCCTCTGCTGCTCGACTGATGAACTTGATTGATGGAAAGCTGTTTCTGGTTTTTAGTCCGTCTTTTGAAAGGCTGAGTCTGAAAACTCAACAGTGTCTGCAGGGATGTGTTCACAGGTAGAAATCAGACTGACGTGAGTCTGGTCCCATCATTTTTATCCTCTCTGCCATCTCTCACACTTTACTTTGACTGGTCAGTCAAACAAACACAGAAAAGAGCCTCTGAGATCAGCACGTTGCATCTCATGACCTCGTCTTCATCACCCTCAGCTTCCCTCTCAGGGTTTTGACCCTCAGCTTCTGAGAGCATCGATTCCTGCTGCTGGCTGAGGTAGTCAGCCTGGAGCAGCTCTGAAGGGCGGTTTGTTTGATGAGGTAAACATCGGAGGCTGCTGTTTGCATGCTGATCAGTGAAAACCAGAAAAACAGGAAAAACAAAGCTGCTCGTCCAGCTAACCACTTGAAACCAGAGCTTCTTCGAAGGAGTAGGGCAAAGCGGTTGGTTCCAGTCTCAGCACACGAGGAGGTCAAAATGTCACAGTGGCTGGGTGCAGAGTTTCATATCTTTCTAATATGTTTGTGTTTTAGGGATTGTGTCATGTAGTTGGTTCCTGGTTTCAGTTTTGGTCATATTTCTTCCAGTTCTCTTGTATTCTGGTCCGTAAGTTCGAGCATGTGAGTCTGTAGTTACTTCCTTTCTCACTTTGGCGGTCTTCTGTCCCCTGTGCTGTCATTTCTAGTTTGGTAAATCTATACGAGCAGTCAAAGCACTTTACACAATTATATAGCCAATCACACAAGCACTTTTTTCAATGCTCTTTCTGCCTAACATTCTCACTGCGACGGATGCATCAGAGAGCACCTTGCCCAAGTCACGCTCCGGGATTGAACCACCAACCTGCCCTACCACCTGGGCTACAGCCAGGTCTCTGTGCATGATTTCTCTCTGCATAATAGAGGGGCAATCGTTGCCATTGTCTTGTGCCAGGTTGCGTGACCCCTCCATCTCTGAATGTTTGTTTTTGAACATCCTGAAAATGTCATGGTTGTGCTGTGTGGAAGGCAGGATGAGGATGCATATGCAGGACGCAAGACGAAGGAATAAACTGAAAACGGCAGCTTCATTCCTGGAAAAACTCACATCAAATACAAAACGAAACTGGAAACAAGAAACTCAAACTAGAAAATAAACCAGGAACATGGAGGGAAAAATGCAGCACAGCACAGCGAGGGTACAGAGGAAAACACAGGGCAGGACAACGAGAGGATGGGCACTAATCAGACCTAGCGAGACAGGGATACACACAGGACATGGACTATCAAAATAAAACAGGAAGCCCACAGACCAAAACTCAGACTCAAGACATGCAAGCTTAACACAGTGATGACATAGGAAACATAGATCTGCGGGGCGATCGTGGCTCAAGAGTTGGCAGTGAGTCTTGTAATCGGAAGGTTGCCAGTTCGATCCCCGGCTCGGACAGTCTCGGTCGTTGTGTACTGGTGATGGGCCGATGGCGTGATACGGGACAGAGACTGCACACAGGCTGAGATGAATACTAAGGGAGGAAGGACTCCAGTCACTAAACAAAACCAAAACCATGAACAACAATAATGAAACAAAGTCTGAAACACAAATACTGGAACCGTGACAGAAAACCAATTCTGCAAACGTTCAAAATCTCAACCAAGAAGGAAAAAACGTTCAAATCGTGGAATATCCATTCAACCCCGCCCAAATCCACTGTTTGATTTACTCAGTGAAATAATGAACCATCCATACTTTTATGTTCATTCATATTCTCTGCATCGCTGTAATTCCCGTTTCACACAATGCTTTCTGTACTTCTCATGAATTAATGAGCAGATCAGAGTTTGTTGTTCCTGGGCAGATATTTGGATCAATGTTCAATGTTTCTACTCTCAAATTTATAACAGCAAAGATCTGACAGCAGGTAAAACAACAGCAGCTGGAGGCCTTGAGAAGCCAGCAGGGGGCGCTCCCTGAATCCAGATCAACACTCCAAACAGTTTCTGATAATTAAAATGGGAAAGATTCAGCAACAACACACACACAGCAAAAACACACACACAGCAACATCTATAAGAAAAAGAATCAAAGCGCAATCAAACCAAGCACACCTGGATGATTGACGACACATCTGCACTGCAGGTACAGCATATAGAAAGTCTGCACTGCCCCGTCATGGCGGTCAGTCTTTAGTGAAACATCGTGTGGTGGCAGCATCAACCTCATTCCTACAGTTTGAATCTAATTTTTGTTGTAAACCAGAACTAGTTTAACAAGCTCCAACCAGGCTCAGACGTTTTAGAGGAAAATCCAAAGACTGACTTTAAACACCGCAGAAGAAACACAGACTCTCCTGATGGAGCTTTACTGCAACTACAGCGCACTGAAATAAAAGTACGCTGCCTGGCTCAGAATAGGTTCAAGCATGTAGAGGTCCAGATGATGGACATGGACAATGGCAAGAATATGTTTAATATATAACAGATATAGATATATAAAGAGTGTACATTAAAAAAATTCCCCTCTCGCCCCTGCGGGCGGTCTATCCTCCAAGCTCGGGTCCTCTACCAGAGGCCTGGGAGCTTGAGGGTCCTGTGCAGGATCTTAGCTGTTCCCAGGACTGCGCTCTTATGGACAGAGATTTCCGATGTTGTTCCTGGATCTGCTGGAGCCACTTGCCTAGCTTGGGAGTTTTTTGTGGGATGGAGGCAGTAGGTAGGGTGGTGGTAGAGTGGGGGTTAGTGACAGTTCAACAGCTCGGTGATCACAGTCAGTGTAGAGACAGAAGTAAACTGACCAATCAGCGACTGCCGTGTCAGCTTTGACCTGCTGTCAGCGAGTCCACGTCTGTGTGCAGCGTTTCATTTTTAATTTTGGGAAACTGAGACGTAATTGTGCAGAATGGAGAGCCACGAATAAATCCCTGGATTATACACACTGTCAATTTACTGCTCTGCTGTTTCCTCACTGTGTGTGTGTGTGTGTGTGTCCCTGCTTTCATGCAAGAAAGAATTCAATTAACAGATGATGTAGTTCCAGAGCCATGATGGTGTTTTACTGA
>VOQK01030154.1:1807-16479 GCA_015052645.1 Benitochromis conjunctus | reverse complement strand
AAAGACATAGGAACAACTGTGAAACCAAGATAAGACTTTTTTTTATTGCATTTGAGTAAATACATGAGTTAAGGCCAGAAAATCGAGACCCTCGTTCGTTTTGCAGCAGCATCAGAATAAAGTATAAAAAAGAAAGAATATTTGTGCGCGTAAGCAACAGTGAGATATAAAAATGTAACATGCTGTATTGTAACACCAAGAAGTCGGAAGTAAATGAGGTTATGAGGCGATGAGAAGGGTTGGAGCGTTTACCTCATTTTCTACAGTCACACGTGACGGTTGAGAGGCTGTAAACGCTGACTGGTACAACAGAGAAAAATAATAAAAGTATAAAATAGAGAAAAAAAGCATATTTTTCTTCTGCTGTATTGCACCAAACACAACAAAATGTAAACCTCCAGATCGACTGAAGCGACAGGTTTCAAACAAAGTGCCTGTGTGGGTTGTTTAAAATTCAGAAACCGTCATATAAAAACATGTCAGAACTGCATTCATTGATTATTCTCATCAACACTGAAACACGTGGAGCTCGGCGTTTGGATGCTGAAAGGCGTCAGCAGGTCGTGAGTTTGACCTCTCAGCACGCCACGGTTTGGTCAAAGTGTCTCTTTCCATCCAGGTACAGCATCGACTCTGTCAGACACACAAAGCATCCACATCAGTACACACAGCTGTTCTCCTTCCCTTATACAGAATAAGTCAGAGGATAACCATCATGTTTTCTCTGAAAGCTGGCAGTTTCACCTGTTTGTAGGATGACCAGGTGTTTCATTTGATGTGAAACTCGGTAGAAAAAGAGTCAAAGCAAGAAGTGCCGAGCCATGAAAGTACGATCATAAAAACCAGCAGATAAATTAACATTCAACACCCTTTTTAACACTGAACATGCAAAGTTTATTTGATTCATTTTGAAAGGAACGTACCGACATGTATATAAATCTGATTTTTTTTTTTAACTGTTTCCTGTCTGCACCGGCTCACCTCCATAAGTCTTGGGCATGATGTTGGGGACGTCGCGGTCTGAAGTGAAGGTGAAGTGGAAGATGTTGGTGGTGTTGTGCTGTCGGGTCAGCGGGTCAAACACCTCGCTGTGAACTCTGACCTGGATGTACTTCCCCTGAGTGTAACACACCTGAAACACAAAGACACAAGCAGCTGAAGCACAAAAAAAGACATTAAAAAACATCATTTATCCTCTTAATGTATTTATTTTCCCTTTTTTATGTCTCATGTCTCCTGTTCCAGTGGTGAATGTTCATATTAAAGGTGGACACAGAGAAACCTACTGCTTAATTCTTGTTTAGCCCATCAGAGGAAAGTAAAACACATGTTAAAAAAAAACAAAACCATCTAGTTCCTATGACATCATTTTTATATGAATTATGAAAAAGTGCTTGTAGGTGTAAAAAGTTATGTTGAATTCCTCTTAAAGGACCGTCACTTTAGCTCTGTTTTTGGTCTCCACCAGCTCCTGAGGGAAACATTTGACTTTTTTTAATCTAACTTGACTTTTCTTTCCATTAGCTGGCCTCTAACTAACTCTGAAAACCATACAGGTAGTCCACCTATAAAGAAGATGCTTCTCATCCTCTGACCTGCGATGAAAGCATCAGCAAAGATCCAATCTCCACAGGTTTCTGGAAGAGGATATCATCGACAGCCACCAGACTCGGCCGACAACCCCTGCAACACACGGCAAGAAGCAACGACATTTACAACGGGGTTATTTTTCAACATTTCTTTAACCCTGTAAAGTCGAAATCTCTCACCCGTAGGAGCAGGCATTGGCCCAGCCGAGCTCGTAAGCCTTCCTCATCAGAAAACCTCCAAATATCCTGTTAAAGATGTTCCTCTCCTGGTCAAGACAAACACAGAAACACATTCTTTAAGTTTCCCAGCTGAAATAATTTAGGGTTTAAACTGGGAACATAAACGAAACTGGAAACCACAAAACATCCATTATCCCCATGGAAACGTAGCTGTTGGTATTGAGGAAAAAATTCTGGTGTTTCCATTTAGGATTTAGAAACCAAACACAACTCAAAGAAATATCCAAGTAAAGTAGCCACAGATTAGAGGTTCGTATATATAAGGTGTGATTACAATAAGCTTTGGGAATCTCCCCTTCAAGCTCATCACATCAGAGGCTACAATTTCCCAGGTTAAAACTCCAGGGGACAACTTAAAACACTGAGTTTGGTTTAGAGGTGCAAGTGATCAGAAATAAATTATGTAAGCTAACTTTTCAATCACACCTCGCATATACTGAAGATTTGTAAAATGACAGCCTAAAAAGAACCTCAGTGTAGAAATAAATTTTCCCTCTTATTATTTATCGTTCCTCTCACCTGAGGATGGCAGATCTCCAGTCCTTTCAGTTTGGCGTCTTCCATCCACACTGAGTTTGAGGGCAGAACTCTGCTGCGGAAACTGACTGTGCTGCAAAAGCAGAAGACATCCAGAGAGATTTAACAGAGTGTATTTTAATATAAGAAACAAACATCTTTAATGCTTCCCGAACATAAACGCTCAAAATATCCTGTGATGTTTCAGTCGTACTTTGTGTCCAGGGTGTTGAGGAACAGGCCGTGAACGACCGTCCTCTCCTCTTGTGTGGGAGCGACCTTCAGCAACGACGCCGTACTCAGCTCCACACGGCGGGATTTGTTCGCTGAAGGAGAGTGACCGTAAAGATCAGCGTGCAAAGCTCTCTTATAAAAGCTGGGATTGTTTCATCGTCTCACCTTCTCCTTCCTGGAAGAGTTGTTCTTCCTCGGGTCCTTCAGGCTTCAGTGGATTTACAAACGCTGCCCTGAAAAGGAAAAAGAAGCAGAAACACAGAGGAAATGCATCCATGTGTTTACCATGCCACTTTTAGGACTGAGAAGCACAACTGTGTGCAAAAATAAATCAGGACAGGAAATGAGAAATAAAATTATTTCCGTGCACAAAAACACTATTTTAGTGTCTTTTGTCGATGCAGAGAGCCAAAACAAACAGATTTAAGTCCGTCTGTTAGCAAAATAATGAAAAATCTCCTGAGATAAATTTCTTGTGACTTGGTACAGAGACGGCACACGAGCAGACGACAGAATCCAAATATACAGTACTGGCCTTAGCAAAGAGCCCCTCATAGTTTTCTATTAACCATAACTCTTAAATCTCTGTGTGGTAAGATACTCAGAGAGTGGATCAGGCCTCGCGCTGAAATTTAATTTACCAAAATGACTTTTGGTTCTGTTGATCACAATGTCAGATTTTCAAAAAAGGGCCCTGGGATACGTCTATAAATGGGATTCTCTAAACTCTCACTTTTTCCAAATAAAATTGTACAGGATTCTTTAATACCTCTTGTTTCCTGGGTCTCGGGCCACCATGACAAACGTAGCATCCAGAACAGAGGCGTACGCTCCGTCACGGTACTGCAGGAGAGTTATCCGTTTAGTTTTTTACTTACAACACCAGCAAGCATAAACAGGGCTAATACTCTTCATTTAAGTACTCTTTATGTAAGTAAGTAAGTGAGTAAGTAGGTTAGGTGAGCCTACCTGTGACATGTAGATCTTGGCTTCAATGGACGACTTCCCCACCCACGTCACATGACCTGTGAACTTGATGTCACAGTCGGGATAGATGACGTGCTGCCTCATGTCTGACCACACACACACACACACACGCACAAAGATATTAGTGGTAAACAAAACAAAGTGGTGCATTGTACCCTATATCTGAGAGACTCTTACCGATTTTGTCCACCAGGGCGGTGACAATGGACAGAGGAGACCTCTTTAGTGCCGAGTTGTAGGTGTGAGAGTAAGAGATGAGGACTGAGGAAACAAGAAGAGGAGAATACAAAGTTAGGTCCATAAATATTTGGACAGAACTTTAACATTACCACAATGAATTTGAAATGAGCCAGATGCAGCTGAAGTGCAGACTTCAACTGCTGAAACTCCTAAACCCTTTATCCAAATTGAATGTGCAAACTCTCAAATGAAAGCTGAGAGTCTACACATTATGTCCATGTCTGTTATATAACTAAATGGAATATGTTTCAGTTCGGTAAAAAAAGAAAACGGGTGTCAGTGTCCAAGTATATATGTACCTAACTGTGTAATTATTAGTGCTTGAATGAGTGAAGCTCCCCATCATCTACTCTGCTGTGTACCTGCTAAACTGTCCAAGTCCTCCAGGATTCTGCCAAACCTGAAAGGAGACAGAAAACCAAAACTGAAGCACAGACGTACTGGACCACATTTACTCAGAGAGCAGGCTGCATTACTTTTCTCATAACCGTGCACAAACAAACTCCAATTTCAAATTGTAACGGGTGAGTCATAAAAACAGTCAGTACAGTAGCTATGAAGTTTTTGTAGCAGGCTGTAAACAAGTTTGTTTCTACTGTAAAGTTAGACGCTTTAACACGGGAGTCTTTGGGGGACGGACTCGTTTTTGGAGCCTGCCTCCAGTGGCCATTAGAAGAAGCTTTTGGCCCTGGAGGTTCCTGCTTATCCAATACAAAGAATGTACTTGAACCCATCACCATTCACATGGCAGAGACAAGGATTTATCAGACTGTAATGTACCTCCTTGACTTTCTGCGAGTCTCTGCTGAGCTGACATCAAAGCTTTCAGACACCAACACCAGACGCTGCTCATTCAGTCACTTTACTGTCTCCACTTTCTGTGTGTTTACCTGACGGTGTTGTGGTAGGTCAGATACTTCTCCCTGAGCTGTGGCTCAGAGCCCAGGGGCAGGTGGACCTCCAGGTAACTGTCCTTCATCCTCTTGGCTGGAAGGTCGTTCTGAGATTTGGCCAACATGGAGGACAGTGAGACCCGCTCCGCCATGGCCTGCTGATGGTCGCTGCAGACGAGAACGTATCACTAAATATAACATGTTAAAAGTAGACTCCCTGGATTTGTTCATGGACATTTTATTTAATTGTTATTATTATTAATTATATGATTTATTTTTGTATCACTTTCTCACCATTTTTTTAGATTCAGCAATAATAAAGCACGGTAATTAGTAGAGTAACAGCAATGTTACTCTACTGATAACAGCAAAAATATGTCATCTAATTGTTAATAAATAATGCTCAGTCACCTTTATCTTTAAGACTTCAGTTAGAGCTACTGAAGAGCTCAGGTTGGATTAGGTGTGTAGCAGGTTTTCTGAAGCTAAAAGCTTTAACAATTGTGTACTGAAGAGTGAACAGCAGTAATCTAACAGACAGGAAATGAAGACATTATTCACTTTTTGTTCTAAATTCATCCAGATAAAAATGATCAGACTTTTTTTCCAAAGTGTCTTTACCAGAAAAAAGACGATTCTACAGCAGAGTTAATATACTGATAAAATTACAGGAGTAACATTAGATGAGAGAGGAACAACATGGGAGTTACATATATGTGTGTCATCTGCATACAATAACATCTGATGCTGAGGCTTTAAAAAAAGTAATAATATAAGTGAGTGTTGGCATGTAAATATAAAATACTGGGGGTCCGAGAACAGAACCCTGTGGAACAGTACTAAAGCTGTCTGACAAAACTGAATGACCTCTGCTAAAGACAACAACAGAGCAAATCGAAATCGAAATCTCAAGTATCCAGCCAGACAGTTTTTCACGAGGCAAATGAACAAACTCTGCTCAAAAGGTAACTCGATTAATTATCAAAAATTGAGCACAATTCCTTGGCAATATCTTTCCAACATGTAACTTCAAAGCACAGTTTATTGCTATATTTAAAGGCTGCTGACTAAATGTCGTATTTTAACATTCCCTGAAAAATTAAGGATCCTGTGATTTTTTAAGGAGAGGCCAGCTGCAGATTCTTTTACAGGCAGAGACTCAAAAACAGATTTATTTCATACTGTTACAAAAGCAAAGTTTGTAAAATGAGGTCAGTCTGTGTGGAAAAACATGCATGTTTTTTGACAGTTTTTTTTCTACTGTTGGGTCTGTATGATGTCACAGAGAGAGGATGACAATAATATACTCATCTAAAGCACAGAAGCCCTAGGTGGCTCAAAGAGGGGGAGCTAAAACAGCTTATTTCAGACAGCATGAGGTAAATATAGATGATTTTGAACTGTGACTCATGCCGGGTACCTCCAGTTTGTGGAAGCTCCCACGATTTCTCTCAGCCTGTTTCGCACTGAAATCAGAGAAGAAGAATCAGATGTAAGGACGATCTGAACACTAGAGGCTGCCATTGAATATATCACTTTTTTTTTTAACAATGTGATCTGAGCCTTGTAGCTCAGCAACATCTGAACAGTAAGACAACATAAAACTGAAACTGAGTGCCACAGAGGGAAGAAGAAGAGAGCAGATTTCCTGCTACAGGAAGGGTTTATTTCTGCCAGAAGAGACGTCTTTGAACATAAAATGCAGCTCTACTAAAAGGCTGAACAGTAGAAGCTGAAGCGATCTGCACTTCTTCAGTTAGCAGACAGTGAGGGGAAAACATGCAGGGAGGAGTTAAAATATAATTAGAGTAAATTAGAAGACAATTAATAAGCTCATCAGTTCAGATAGCTATGATTCATCTTGGTTTACCAACACACACCATTTGACACGTGCAACTGTGGATTTCCTGTGGAGAGACACAAAGGATTAAACACACAGTGCTCAGAGGAGGAGGACGGACTTGTGAGGAGACCAGCGATCAAATCAGAATAAACTCAAATGTACAAACTGAACACACTTCTGCCTCTTCTTTCAGCAGGGACTTTGTTCCACTAAGGATACAGCAGGTAACACTTAACATGCTTGAAAACCGGTGAAAATATTCAATATTTTAAGGGTCTTACATATAGATGAGGGAAAGTGGCTCCATGGCAACCCAGCATCATCTCTCATAAACCTTTATGAAACCAGGGTCACACATCCAACATCCCAGGATGTACAAAAAAGCATCTAGGAGCAAATCCTTACACCAGAGGCGGGCAATTCATTTTCCTGAGTGGCCACACAAGAAACTGGGGCCTTTCATCTTTAAAAGCTTATTTCCATTTTTCAGGCCTTGCACTTTAACAGACTGATAGATAACGTAACAATAATAATGGAATATAATAATAGTAACACCTAGATGTGCAGAGTGAGAACTCAACAGAACAGAGCCAAATCATCCTCATATAGATTTTCAGTTTTACTGAATTGTGTCAATCAGCTTCTACCTTCCTCTGCGCACTTATTCCTAAATGTTACTCTACTGACTTGAAACAAACTCTGAATACTTGGGTGTAACATATGTTGTCCTGCTCTGTACACAATCTGGATTGCTTTAAGCTCAACTGGGTCATTAAATGTGTTTTGAGCGATAAAAATAATAAAGTTTGGTGAGTTCAATCTGAAGACCTCGCCAATGCGTAATAGTGAAACTTTGAGTTTTAACTGAAGGTTTGTGGTGTCGATGTTTCACCACAACACAAGAATTTGCTATAACTCAAATGCAGAGATGGGCAGTAATGCGTACTGTAATCCAATTACTTTTTTCAAGTAATGAGTAAAGTAAGGGATTACTATTGCAAAAAAGTAATTAGATTACTATTACTTTCCCATAAGCACGCTGCGTTACTGCGTTACTAAACCGTGACTTTGTTTGTGAGAGTGTCTCATGACAATCACGCACGAGCGTGCGACGTCCGTGGCAGCAACTGACGTGTGCAGATCAACAATGGATAATATGGAGTGTGGGAGAGAGTACAACCATGCAGCGTTTAAAGCGTGGAAGTAATCACATTACTTTGACTTTGATTCTATAAAAATTGACAAAAACATCAGTGGGAAGTTTTCTTCCCACGCAGAGCGTACAGCGGAGTACACTCTGCGTGGGAAGAAAACTTCTTTCTACAGCCAGAAATTAAACTTCAAATCTGAGCGAGCACCGAGCACGCTGCCACGGGAATGTGACATTCACAGAGAAACCCCCAGACCCCCCCACTGACATGACCGCTGCTGCACCGGGCAAACCTCCACCCGCCCCACTCCTGCTAAACAGGTGGAAATAGACTTAAGAGCGACAGGACTTAGTGCTACTGAATCTTTGATTTTATTTATTTTTACTGTGTAACTAATTACTTTTTTCAAGTAACTTGACCAACACTGCTCATAAGTATAACTATCTAATCTGCCACAAACATCATCTGAATACATAACGCCACCTGGTGGCAACAGGAAATCATCACAGATGTGATAATCATCATATAAGTACATTTGCATTGTCTTCATATCAGCTTCATGTATGCTAAATGTTCCATCACATCTCCTGTGATTTGATGTGTTTGCCCACTCTTTGCCCCTCTGTGTTCTTGTTGTTAAATCAGGTGACGTGAAACAGGAAGTGTGTTTGCTTTCTTACCCTGGGTTATGTCAGGTGCCTTTCCCTGCTTCAGCGCTCCTCCCGTGCAGAACGACCTCCTCGTGAAGGACGCGGCCGACCGCAGCAGCAGAAACCTGAAGCAAGCACGATGATGACACAGAAAAACACCTGAGATAACCAAGTCCTGTTACACGCACACACACACCCACACACACCAACCCCCTCTATTACAGCCCGTGCATGTGAGCTGTTTAGATCCCAAACAGCTGATCAGACTGACTGTTACCGCTCCCCCACGAGAACTGTGACTCTGCACAGTTTATTCATATTTATAGCTCGTTACTGCATGTCCACTTTCTGAACGTCATATGTTTTTTATTTAATCTCGATGAGATTAAATATAAAACACGATTTTATAAAAAGAGTACATTCAGTGATCTTTATTATTGTTACACTGGGTCACAAGACGGTTATCATGAACAGTAAAGTCAGTGAGTCTGTGTTACCTGGATTAGCAGGAATCTGTGCATGAATGACTGAGATAACAAAAAAGTGCACAACTCTTCTGACAAATCTTAAAAATAACTTTATTACAACGCTGGTTATTTCTTTGACTCTGCCCTAATCCACAAAAGTTCCTCTGTGTAGAAGAAACCCTGAATCTCTGTGTGGTTTCATCTGTGCCCCTCGGTTATCGACGGACCTGCCTGAGGGCCTTCAGCGTTCTTCATCAGTATCTTTTAAAACACTCTCTGAAGTCTTATTTATATCGCTGGTCTTTCTCAGTTGTCTTCTTACAGATTTGACATTTTTAACTTAATTTTAATCTTTTAACTCTGACATTTTTATATTCATTTTCCACTTTATAAGTCTCCCTGTTTTTTACTATTCGTGTCGCAGTCAAGTGTTGGAACGGACAGCAAACAGGAGAGCTGTAGAAGAAGAAGGAAGGATGGAAATGGTGAAGATGAGAGTCCCAGGTAACCGAAGGAAAGCAGCAAGAGAGAAAGGGAAGGTTTATAAAATGGTAGTGAGACCTGTTATGATCTGTGGTTCAGAGATGGTGGTGCTGACAAAAACGATGGAAAGAGGAGTTGAAGATGCTCAGATTCTCACTGGGAGTGAGCCGGATGGACTGGATTAGTAATGATTAGTATTAGAGACACAACTCATGCTGTGTGGACATGTGAAGAGGAGGAGAAAGGATGGAAAAGAGGAGAAGACCTTAGAGGAAGTTCATGGATGTAGTCCAGGAGGACAGAGAGTTGGTGTGACAGAGAAGGATGAAAAGAAGAACTAGCACTGACGTCTTTTTAAAATCACACATTTGAACTGATAATGTTTCGGCCATTTCTTCTTAGATGCTGTTTTTTATTATTCCTATTATGTGTATAATGTGTCTGTGAAGCACTTCGTACTGCTTATTTTGACTTCATTACTTATTTATAACGCACATGTGGGAGTTTTAACTACGTATAGGTTTCTGAACTAGCCTGTGTAGCTGTAACTAACTAACTGTAATAACTCTGGTGTTTATCCTGTGTGTGGCCTCCTGGTTTGCTCTCCCTGTGTGTATTTCCTGCAGACACACACTTCGTGGAAACAGACCCCCGCCCTCTGTGGGCCTGGTTAACTACTCTTCATTTACACACCACTGAAGTCATAACAGAGAAAGCACCATTACAAATCAGTGTTTATCGCTGCTTTGCTTCCCCCGCTATAGTTAGGTCACTTGTTAACAGCGCGGACACCGCAGAGACAGCTGTACACGAGCTTTTGTATTTTTTAAGTCACTAACCTCTGTGAGAGCATTTTGTTGTCCGGGATGACAGAGCCGGGGCCTCGGGGGTCCAAACGAAGCGGGTGGGCTGAAAAAAAGAGAGAGAAAAGGAGAAGAATCACAGTTTTCTCTTGAGGAGACAGAGCGAAGCTAGGACAGGCAGATGACGGGGTGGCTTCCGCGGTGGCACGCAGCTCCTCCCACTGCGTGATGACGTACCTCTCGGGATTCGTGGGCTTTGACACCCTCATTTCAGCCTGTCAGGAACGTTACCCGACAAGCTAACTTTAGCACTTTAGACACGGTGGTGGCTCACTGATTTTCCAAGTAGGAGTGTTAGCGCTCACTTTTCTCGCCAAACAGCCGCTTAAATTACTTTTTTTTCCCTGTTTTTTTCTATTTCTGGTTTTGTACTTGCCTAAATCTACCGCTCTAATATAATTTTCCTCTTTTTTCTCTCTCGAAATGTTACACCTTCTGCTAGAACCTTGAATTTTTTATTTATTCTATTTATTTATTTACCCATGTTTTTATCGTACGTGGGTCACGGAAATAGTAGCAAACCTAACTGTATGCAAAGTAAAATATGAAAATAATCTTTAGGTACTTTTGTTATTGTCATTTATTTATTAGATGAGTGGATGCATGTCGTAATATGGTGCTTACCATGTCATAGTGTACAAAGCAAAGGGGAAACCAGGGAAAGTGAATTCTCCTTTAACCCTCCTGTTATGTTACAGGTCAAAGTGATCCATTTTAAAAATATTTTTTAAGTATTTTTTCAACATGAAACTTATTCTGCTTGGGCTAATAAATGTAATCAACATATGTAATGAAAGTAGCTAATTTCACATATTTACACGTATATTTCGTGCCACAATGTCTCTAGAGACCTCATATTTTCTCCAGAGTAATCCGATTTGATAATAGAGAGACAAGCACTGTCAGATGGGAGAGGGAGAGAGACAAGCTGGCAGCTATCATTATTCCACAAACTACTTATAAAAAAATTTAAACACCTTTTTATGAAAAAAGTCATATATCTTCATTGAAACCCGATCTGTGAGCAGTAAAGAACACCAGTTTTTGTGTTCAGTTTTTTTTTTAAACTGAACACTTTTCTGGATATGCAAACATTCTGGTCCGTCTTCTACAAGGAAATGAACAACAACTACAAGAAACAGTTCACAATGACAAAAAGGAGGAGCAAACAGGGTTGCACAACATGCTTACAACATATAAGAATAAAGCAATTACAAAGAGACATGAAAACATCGACATTATACACATGTGGGGACATTAAATGTCTTGTCTTGCGTCAGTTTCAGTCTCCGTTACAGTTGCAGGGGTGGGGGGGTGGCCTTTCACCTGTGCTCAGAGGACCATTGTTCCCCCCAGTCCATCAATGCTACGACTGTCTGCGAAGCATCTAACCACACCTAATCATTACACACACTCTACTCTGCGCATGAATATGTAGAGTCTGCTGGTGGTGGAAAATTCCACTTGTGTGGGCAGAAAGAGGCATTATGGGAGAGACCTGAACTGAAGCCTGTACTGGAGCATTGTGAGCTGAAATTAAACTTCCCGGAGGAAAAAGGAAATGTGAAAAACTGGTGATTCCATACATGCGTTTTTTTCATAAAGACTTTTAAAATTGATTAAATAAGCCTCCACAATAACTGCCCAAATAGGTCCCTGAAAGCATTTCAAGGTGCTGCTAAGTGGCTTCACTTCCTTCTAGAACAGAAATGTCTTTCTGTCAGTGTAAAAACACTCAAGTAAACATTTAATCTCCCTGCTTCTTACCTATCTCTGGGGAGAAATTGGTGTTGTTTTCTGAACTTAAGATACAAACCTTCCTCTTTTAGATTGAGTAACTTAAATTATAGGGTATTGCGTTTGTTTAATGCATTAAATATTTATGTTTGTTTAATTAAAGTAGAAAAACACATTCCCAGGTCCTTTTCTCCATCAAAAACATATTATGAGAGAATAAAAACAGACCCCCCCACATGTGACCGTTCTTTGTACCCCGATTGGACAAAAAAGTGGCCAGAGGGTGTCGCTGATTTGTCAGAAATCCGATATTTGACTGAACCAACCAATCATACTGCAGCGCCAGCCGGCTATAAAAGCCTTGACATAAACAAAGAGAGCGCAGTAGAGCGGCAGCGACCCAGCCGAGGGCCAGTAATACTGAATGTTGTATCTCGACGAGCGCGTCCGGACCAGAGGCTGACTGTGGGGGAAAAGCCACTGCGAGGCGAATGAAGAAACACCTAATCTTCCAATTTACATACAGAGGACTTCTGACGAAAGGGAAAAAAAGTAAAAGAAGAAAATGGAATATAAATTACGAAAAGCTGAACCCCGAGACGTGCCTGATATATTACGACTGGTGAAGGTAGGCCTGTGGGATTAAAAAACAAATAATTTTTTTCGGATAAAACGTCATTAATTTAATATGAAACGAGCATGAATTCAATCTAGCGGTCGGAAATGAGCTAACAGGAACTGTTGGGTGTTACAATATCCGTTAGCTGTGAAAATATGAAAATCCGTTAACTAGCGAAACATCGGCAGGTTGTTCCGGAGGATGTCCGAGTATGAGGTCAGAGCCGGAGGCCTCTCTTTACCGTCAGATGACTCAGAGCGGCCGGGTGTCTAAATATGGTCCGTCTGACGCTGTGTCCTTATCATGGCTGACCCCGACGCGGATATGTTGTTATTACAGTCGAGAAAAGCAAAACAAGCTGACGTCTGCAAAACCCCAAAGAGGGTGCCGGTTTGATCTGGAAACTGCTGGAGACCTATATTTAGCATCAGGGCGTTTAGGAGGCCTCTAATTTAAAGTTAAGGTCATTTTCAGTTTACACAATATACTGACTTTAAAGGACGTCACTGACTTTACTTGTAAACTTGCTTTTAAGAAAATAAAATTGGCTTCTTCTACTTAACTCCACTTAACTTTTTTGCTTGTAAAAAACAGAAAAGTGTAAACCTGATGGGGGGGTTTTTGTGATTAAACTGGCCATTTTAAATAATTTTTTCCCTTTAAATTGTTTTAGAATACTGGATACTAAAATTACTATAAAACTGTAGAACTGGAATACATTTTGCTTGTTAAAAAAAATGGATTTTCATATTAGTTGAGCTCAAAACAAACAGGATCAATTGTGATGGACTAATTGAAAATTAAATGACATCAGGAGTGCTGGACTATGAATGACATCATTCCATTATTGTTCCAGGAACTTGCGAAATACGAGGAGATGGAGCACCAGGTGACACTGACTGAGAAAGGTGAGTTTAAAGTCACCTGCACATGAATTAAAGACTACCTGCACTCTTGTGTAAATGATTAAAGGTCGTGTTTGCCTGTAGATCTCCTTGAGGATGGCTTCGGTGACACCCCGTTTTACCATTGCATCATCACTGAGGTCCAAGGAGAGAACAGCAGTGAAGGTACGAAACTCCACGGATCCTCTTTCTGGAGCAAAACACTCGGAGGCTCTATTTTCAGCCTGGGGCTTAAATAGTTTCCACCAGGAGCCTTCAGGTTATCAGGTCACCTGATAAGGAGGGTAAATGTTTCCCACCGTCTGCTGAGACAGCGTTTGCCTGAAGCCTCCACAGGGTGTGCATCCTGCTTTTGTAAATACGGGCCAAGAGTCAGACGCTTGCCTGCAGGTGTTTAATCCATCTGAACATGTTTATCTAATATATGCTCTTTAAGTAGCTGCATTTTTAAAAACGCTAATCTGAAGGTGCTCCTTCACCTGTTTGACAATTGTGCTAGAAGTGTAATATATAATAACAAAATCAAAACCTGTTGCATTATAAAAGCTGCCGTTAAAAATCTGTTCATTGTTCTTCACAACTTCCATTGAGATGTTCACTACAAGTCCAGTTTGTGCCTGAGCTGCAGCACCTCATTACCTGAGGCACCATCTGAACACATTCCCAGTGATCGTAGTGCAGACGCCCATAAACGGTCTGATTAGGCCTCCATCAAGGAGGAGGTTGAAGGTTAAAGTAGAGGTTTTCCTACATGGAGCCATTTCTGGTGTTGCATTTATTTATTTTGCCCAACTGTCTCTTTGTTCACATCTTAAACAAGAATTGGCCTCCACAGCTTCTAAGCCTCGTGTTATTCCCAAAACATTACACAACATCAGCCCCGGGTTTATTTACTGTGCATAGTCTCAGCATATATTTTATCCATATAATCTCCAAGAAAGGGATGGCTGGCTTCTAACAGTTTAACATGGTGGTGTGTTTGTCCCTGCAGATCCCAAGGTGGTGGGTTTCGCCATGTACTACTTCACGTACGACCCCTGGGTGGGCAAGCAGCTCTACCTGGAGGAGTTCTATGTGATGGATGAGTACAGAGGTAAAAACATCTCCATCTGTTGCTGTTTACATTCACTCCTGCTCTGCAGCTTCATTGATGGCCTGAGTTTTTCCTTTTTCTACAGGGCTGGGCATCGGTTCAGGGATCCTGCGGCACCTCAGTAATGTGAGTGTTTACAAACTAGCAACCCCCCCCCCCCCC
>VOQK01030151.1:0-10388 GCA_015052645.1 Benitochromis conjunctus | reverse complement strand
CTGGTGAAATTTTTTGGGTCTTCCACTTGACTTTTTGTTCCATAACCCTCAGGATCATTTAAGAAATTCCAAACGACTGTCCCACCTCGGCAGCGATGGCTTGCTGTGAGAGACCCGCTTATGCAGTTCAACAAACCGACCAGGTTCAAAAAGGTAACGGTTTTTTGCCTTTGCCATCAGAACGTCCTGACAGAAAATGACAATGAATCCACATTTTTGCACAGATTTGGCCTTTTAAAGGCATGTGGTCTTAAACTCTTGATCAGCTGTAAAACAGCCTGTTTCCGTTTAAGTCTTGTTTTCAATAAATTGCATGCTCAGAAAAATGTTTTGTCTCACTCCCATTTCTT
Source organism: Benitochromis conjunctus (assembly GCA_015052645.1). Classification (NCBI taxonomy): domain Eukaryota; kingdom Metazoa; phylum Chordata; class Actinopteri; order Cichliformes; family Cichlidae; genus Benitochromis; species Benitochromis conjunctus. The sequence continues at coordinate 10,038 of VOQK01030151.1, read as the reverse complement.
CTTGTTGCGTGTTGAAGCTTTACTTTAACCTTGTTAAGATCCAACCATACAAAATATGATTTTGCCATTTTTTTCAAGTGGTCTTAAACTTTTGATTGTGACTGTATGTTATTATGTCTTCATTAAAGTGGATGCTGTGGCTTTAGTCTCTGCGTGCCCTGTTAATTAGCATACTTTTGTGAATGAGTAAGACTATGTTGCTAAGATCACGTGGTTAAAAAAGTGTATTTACATTATAAAGAAGGCCTGACTGTAGATCTGTCAGCAGTTTTAAATTTGCTTAACCTTCCTAAGAGCTTCATCTTGTTTGCTTACTCTGTAGAAGAAACAAAATGTGATCTGGTGCAGTGAGACTCCTCCAAAAAATAGTCAGTACCAGATGTTCAATCTCACCTCCAGCCTTTGTGCTGCTCTAGCTTTCTCCCTGTTTTTGTTGCTGGACAGATGTTAGAGTGGTGTCTGTGTATTTTACAGTACACAAGTTATTCTCATTATTAAGTGGTCGATTAGATATATTTATGGTAGTTTTGCTTTTCTACTGGGCATATATAAAATATAAAAAACATTAGAGGCTTTGTGTTGTCTTTTTAGGTTGGATGCTTTGTCACTTTCGGTTTAGGTGAAGTTCCCTGAGGAGCATTATTATTCATCCTGTCAGCCTTTTCTGATCTTGAATGCTGACTGAGTGTTTGGAGGGCAGGGGGTCTGACTCTGAGTCATTCCTTTAGAAAGTGCCAAACGTTTTGTTGTTTTAATAAAAGGAGTGCTCAAACGAGGTGACGAGAGTAACATTTCACATTTGTAATTTGATGCGCCACAATAATTTACACATGATCATTCCAGCCTAACGAAACGCAGTCTTCAGTCTATAAAATCATTTTACTTTCCCAGCGTCTTTAAAGCCTCTCTCCCACAGTTTGGATTGCATCACAAAACAGTGTTTCTTTAAAGTTACAATGGAGTCTTCTTCCCCACTGTTAATTCACCTCCTCGCTGCACTCATCAGTGTAGCCCTGTGTCAGTGTTAAAGGCTTCACTGGGCTTTACTCCTCCACACATGGTTGGTCTAAATCAACAGGAACTGCTGAAATAACAGTTTCAGTTGAGAGGGTCTTTAGCAGGACTTCATTGGGCCTGGGCTCCTCTCCAGCAGGAGCTTCTCTGGTGGTAAAAAGCTCTTTTTATGGTCTTGTTTGTTGTTGCATTCCATCTGAATGTTTTTTCTTTTTATCCACAGGCGGTCCGTGTCACAAAGCCCAACATCCCAGAGAGCATTCGCCGGAACTACGAGCTTATGTGAGTTTCATTTTTTGATTTGTTTTTCTTCTAACTATTCCACAAGGAACATGAAATGGGAAGGAAAAACTAATCCGATTTTCCCAGACTTCCCCTTTGATGCTGTTTATGAGGACAGAATGAGAAGAATATAAAAAATAACTTAAAATGAAATAATTAAATGCGTTGTCTTAGAAGTCTTCCAGGGATGCCCATATGTTGCTACATAAAGGACAGAATTGAGTTTGTCATCTGGTCTTTGTTACCTGTGGGTGCATTTACTTTATTACGCAATACTATTATGTATAACTCTGTTTTACTGGGAAAACTGGAGATCCTTTAAGTTCTTTATGCAAGGCGATGGCAAACATTCAGTGCAATTGTAGAAAAGTGAATAATTCACAGGGATCTGTTGTGTGTGAACATGCAGCAGAAAATCCACAGTGACGAAGCGAGTACCCATATTCACTCTGACCTTAAAACATACTACATTAAATCATCACGGCATTAATAATTAGCATAAATCCATCGGAGCAGAACATAATCATGTTTAGACCTGCATACCTGATCGCCAAGCCCTCACTTAGTCGCTGCATTTGTTAAACTTTCCATAGCACAACATTCAAACAGATTTCTATACGATAAGTCAAATCTTTTCATTGCTACATGGAAAACTGTGGAACTGTGGACATCTACGCTGCTTTACTTCAGGTTCTTATGAAATTTATGGCTCTCAGATGCGTATATGTTGTGCATACTCACCAGAGAGAAACCCTGGTTTCTATGCTGGCCATAAGTGAGAGTACAAAGGCAGTAAATCAGTTCTTTTTGCCCCCACGTAGGTACAGTATTCATATTAGCCTGTGAGTGGAGGGAAAGCAGAGCTGAAGCTCTAAATTTTATTGAGAGCTGCTCACTTATTCACAAGTAGTCACTTCAGCAGAAACGCAACATATTTTTGATTTATCTGATTTATTTATTTTTAATTATTATTATTTTTATTTTTTTTACACGAACAATGCTCTTTCTGACACAACACCCAGGATCTGATTCTCCTCCCGGTCTCAAACCAGGGATATTTCTTATGTTAGACAAACGAGTAAATCGTTACACCGTAGAGCCGCGAAGCATCCAACATAAAAATCTGCCAACTCAAACACGTGGCTCTACCTGCCGTGGCCTTTCTGAATAAGGGAGCATCCGAAACAAGCCTGTGCTGCTGAGGGAGTCAGATTTATAAAGTTGGTAGGGGAGAGTCTAAAAAAGTGAGTTTTATTTTTCTGAAAAATTGGAGGTTCTTGGTTAAGCAGGGATGTGTGTGTGGAAGAGTTAAAAAGCAGCACGGATTAAAACCGAAACCAAAAATGTTTTTTCCAACTCGTTGATGCAGTCATGGAAAAACTGGGCCCAGCAGGGAAACATAAGGGCTCTGCAGTAGCTCACATCTCTCTAAGTAAATGGTGCGTGCGTGCGTGCGTGAGATTCCTTTTTGAATAAAGCTCGAGCATCACTGCTTTCACTTTGTTAGATTTGGTCACTACCTTTCTGACCTGTGGGAGGCAGTAGCATCTGTATTCCTGGGGTTTGATGTTTGGACAGCAGCACAGGAAGTCAGGCTTTTTATCCTGTCTTCCTCTATAACTGCTGTTTGCAGAGGATAATTAGATTTTCGATTCACATGTTGCTTTCAGTTTGAATTGTTTCTGAATGTGTTTAGTTTTGTTTTTGGCACTCGCTGACAGACTGGGTTTTGGTTTTGGTTCTGGACAGTAATAAAAACATTGTGAATTTGAAGATTGAGATCATAGTGTTACAAAAAGCAGTCCAGTGTGTGGGAAAGGCATTAGTCATTAGCTTCCCAGGTAGACACTAGTGCCTCCTCTGACGTTGAAGGTAAAACCAGAGAATTAGTGTGTAGACTGAGCAATTTACTGCAAGACATGTGGTTTGGATGCCAGAATAACAGATTTGAGGTAAAGGTTTGGAAAGTTTTGGGGGCAGGCCCAGTGTCAAGCCCCTTTGCCAACATCGGAGTGCTGCGTCATGCCCCTTCCATAAATCTTGGAGCTTCTTTGGTAATGACGTTGATTTGTGTGGAACTTAATATTGAAACAAACGACAGACATCTGGCAGCAACCAGATGTCAATACCACATGTAGCTCTCAGTTAAAGAATTTTTGTTTGTTTTTTTTATAACTGCTCTTTTAACATGTTCGCAGGGAGAGCGAGAAGACCAAGCTGCTGATCTCCCAGCAGACACAGAAGGTCGTGGAGAAGGAGGCGGAGACGGAGAGGATTAAAGCAGTGATAGGTGAGAAACAAAGAGAGAGCTGACATGTGGAGAAGGCTGAGTTAATTGCTCTAGACGTGCTAACATGCTTGGATGTTTGGGGTTTCTTTTGTAGAGGCTGAGAAAGTGGCTCAAGTTGCAGAAATCAAGTTTGGACAGAAAGTCATGGAGAAGGAAACGGAAAAAAAAATCTCTGAGATTGAAGGTTTGTATCCAGCAGTGAAGGACGAAGACAGAAGAGTGACCGTGGTGCTTTGCATTCAGCGGGGAAAAAACGATTCATTGTTACAAACAGAACAAAAGTAAAGAATGGATTTCATGTAATTTCATGAGATGCTCTTCTGCATACACTGGATATAGGGTGTACGTTGGTATTTGAGATACTGTTGCCTTCATATCAACTCAAATCAGTGTCTCCTGACATCAACAAGGCATTTTCACCCAGAGAACTGCTGCTCACTGGATATTTCCTCTTTTCAGGCCGCTCTCTGTAAACATTAGAGACGGTTGTGTGGGAAAGTCCCAGCAGACCAGCAGTTTCTCAGATACTCAGAGCACATCCAGTCACTTACAGCTGTGTTCAAAATAATAGCAGTGTTCTTTAAAATGTCAGTAAAGCTCAAAATCCATATAATATTTTTTATTTCCATTCATTGGGAACACTGCACGTTACATTTTACATGAAAATGTTCCAAAAAATAGCAGTGTCTGCATTTTTCATTACAAACTGAAGTATTTACTCAAACTGTTCGTCTGAACAATGTCTGGCACGACCCATCTCTCTCAGGTTTTCAGAAAGATTTGCATGTACAACGTGTGCTGGCTTCATTATAAATAAGGGCCACATGAGTGACACCTGTTTCTTCACATAATGAATGACCTCACTGATTGAACTCCACACTGCTGTTATTTTGAACACGCCCCTTTCACTGAATTATTCAATTACACAGACTCTGGTGCATTCATATCATGAATGTTGGGTCTGTTGCTTTCTCTGACTCTACTACTGGTAAATTATTTGCCATGTAAAAATACGATTTATACCAAAAACACTGACTGATCTGGTTAGTCATGTTGGACTGCTGTTATTTTGAACACAACTGTATATCACCGTTCTTCATCATTCTGAGCCTCAGTTTGAAGCGCAGGTCGACTTGATTACATGCCTAAATACAGATGTATTTCTTTTTTCTGCCATATTATTTGCTGACTGCTCATAAGTGTAAATGTCTAGTTGAACAAGTGTACCTAACAAAGTGGCCAGTGAATGTCTACCTCAGTGTTTTATACAAATGCACTTTTATTAAAACAGAATGATTTCATAAGAATGAATTGATTTCATTGACTGGCTGTATTATAAGTACAGTACAGGTACATTTTTATAAATCAGATAATGGACAGTGTAAAGCTCAGCAGTAAGCACTACCTGGTGTTTGCTCTTTTCCAAGTGTATTTGTTTTGGCTGCTGCATTTGGGAGTCGACCCATTTGCTTGGGTCAAATACATATTTGCAACTCCAGCTTGTTGCAAATATAATCTCTGACACCTACAGTAGAGTTTTTGTTAAACTGCCCTGTGCTAATGATTCATGTCAGTTTGTGTTTGTGGTTGATAGACGGTGCTTTCCTGGCACGGCAGAAAGCCAAGGCCGATGCGGAGTTCTACACGTCTCAGCGAGTGGCTGAGGCCAACAAGGTAAAGACACACGTCACATATTGTGGTTGACAAATGTGGGCTGCAAAGTGACCGTTCTTGACTGGAATTGTGTCGCCCCCTCTTGCAGCTCAAGCTAACACCAGAGTACCTGCAGCTGATGAAATACAAGGCCATCGCAGCCAACAGTAAAATCTACTTTGGGAACGACATACCGCAGATGTTTGTGGACTCTGGCTCAGCAGGGAGCTCCATCAAGGCCTCCGCAGCCATGGACATTGTTGCCGAGCACATCATGGACCTGGATTAGGCAGGAAGGTAGTGGCACCTGCCGGACTGCTCAAAGGCAGAGCTCTTATCAGCTGAAGGAGCTGCTTCCCTCCAAGGGAAGCGCTGCCTACTGCGGCCTCACATCTGAATTACTGCTAGGAATCCCTGTTCTCCAGCCTCAGAGCAGACAACATGAGCATTCGCTCTGTCCTGATGGCGACTGAAGTCCTCTAGACACAGTGTGATAATATCCTTTATTATTGTCATTTAGTAAAATAAGAATTTAAAAACTTGTCCTTGCTGCTGCGCCTCAGTTTTTTGTTTTTTTGTTTTTTTATGGTCTGTGCATCCAGCCTACGTAGCCAAAGCATCAAGGATCCCAAATCCATCAGTACTTTGTTTGTACCGTCCATTCCACTAAAGTAACGGCTGTATTCATGAAGCGTGCCCACAGCCAACAATGCCAAAGGTTGTTCTTTTTAAAGGGCACCTTTAAACACTGCCCGTCTCTGTGGAGGAGTCAGCTCGTTAGTCTCATTCATGTCAGGGTAGATACACATGCTTTAATTAGTTTTTGATACGGGCGTTCCATTTAAAAAAACATCACAAAGCAGGTTTATTGAGCGGTTGGGTGAATGTTTGGCAGAAACCATGCTGTTACTCAGTTACGTGTTGCACATTTCCACACTGACTGTAAATCAAGAGTGTTTTTTTTTTTTTTGTTTTTTTGTTTTTTCCTCTGCTTTCTGCCTGAACGACGGACAAAATGTGACTGAGGATGAATGTACTGAGGTAGCTGTTCACTGTCACATTTAACACCATCACTGCTGCAGTTTGTTTGTTCGTTCAACTTGTTTTGAACGCACCTGTGTGAAGTTGTTGTATATTTTTCTGTATACATGTGTGGCACTTTTTTTCTTTCAGGTTCTCACACTGAATAACTGATTAAGAGACTTTGTTTCTGGAGTTTTCTTTCTTTTTTCCACTCCCACTGTGAAAGAAATATGACATAACCAAAGTTATTCATGTGTGACGTCAGCTTTTCACAAAAATATTAAGCAAAACTTTCATGTAACCACTTCATGGGCGTCCTGTAAGACTCTTTATAAGACAGGAAGGAGGAATTGCCTTTTAGTCTTTGGCGGCGTGATGCAGCCGTGGAGGAGGAACACTCTAGGATGTAATGATGAAGAGTTTTTAACAATCCAAAAACTCACAGGTCACAGGTTTTTGTTTCTCACTTCAGTGATCTTATAGAAATCATCTTATCCAGCGTGCCACCTGTTCTGCGCTCTGATGACAATCTGTTGGGAAATGTTCACGAGTCTCACGTTGAATCATCGCCGAGGCTTTACAACCACAATGGTTTACACAGAATCCTTGACTGAGCGCCAATAACCAACAATGTGCTTAGTTTTCCAAAGAACCACTTGGTGTCAAGGACCGACTGATTCTGGGAAATTGGCATGTTCGGTATAAGCAGCATCACTGTGAGCAAATATTTCTTTAGGCCAGGAGCCAAATGGCTTTTTTTATTTTATTTTTCTTATTCTAAAATTTTCTGTAATCTGATTCATCTGTCATTTTTCATTTCTTGTAGCTATATCTTCACATCACGTGTTAGCGGACGCACTTTTTAAAAAAAAAAAAAGTGGACCACTTTGCTGTGTGTGATGTTTATCAAAGGGACTGGCACCCACCGGGCAAATGTTTTTGTACTGACTTCAGCTGTGAATGTACAATCAAGGCATTGTCTTCTGATAATAAAGCACTGTGTTTTATGTTTTGCAGTGTAGTGTATAAGATTTCTATATTAAAACTATATATTTATATATTAAAACTGGTTTTAGATTTGGCCCCAGGGCTGAAATGTGGGTGATGGTTTGTTTTAAAGTTTGCCGTTTTAATATAAAGTTTCCTCTAATCTTTTAATATGGTATGTGTTTGTTTTACTCTGTTTTAAGATGGTTCTAGAGTATTACATCAGAATAAAGATAAAGCTTTGGAGTGACATTTAGTTGCTCATGAGGTGAATTACATGGGACCCATACTAATGAGGCTTTAAAATGCAGCCCCTTTTTCCTTTTTATTTTCCTCACAGTGAAGTCACAGTGGCTTTTATATACACAGATTTGTATTTTAAAGTGAGTTCCAAAGGACCGCCTGAGGAACACTCTTGCTTTGGAGAGGACCACTGCTGTGTCACAAAGTGTGAATGTGATGCAGCAGAAGTCTCTGTGTTGTAGATCTGCTGATGAAATATTTAAGTAAGCTCCATCACGTTTGTGTTTGTTAAAGAATGAGCCTCTTGTCCTCTTTGTACGCGGTGCTGAATGGTTGAGTGAACTTTTACGGACTTGGTATTCAAGTTCATATGCAGTTCACACATTGCGCCTTTAAACTAACTCGCTCTATAGTTCTGACGGTTCTCAATTGGGTAAAGCACTTCAAGTCTAAACATGCGTAATGAAAACACGCTCTTGAGAAGCCAGGTATGAAAGAAAAAAAGAAAATAAATCCCGAGGATGGTTTTTATTCCTGTCGGTGCACATTTATAGACTCTGAGAGCCCATGTGCGCACAATGAAGCCACCAGCGGCCACCATCACACCCCTGCATGACTGGGGGAAAAAAAAGTGACAGCCCTGTCTCAGAATTCCCCTCCAATCCCAGCACTGATATCTGGGGATTTACTTCACCTTTTAACAAGAAACGAAGCCCCTCCTACAACATCGTGTCTCTCTGTGTGGAGGAGGTGGAGGTTACATTACTTCTCCGGGAAGAAAAAAAATGAAAAGGGGGATACAGATCCTTCTGGAGCATCTGGTCAGGACGGCCGCACACATGAGAGGATGTACGGTTAGAAGGTCGTGATGGTCGTACCCTGCACTGAGTATGGAGAGGCACAGGCGCCTGTCCTCCAGGGGCTGTGGGAGTATGTGAAGAGCGGACAGGAAGACGTGCTCCGCTCGCCGTACCTGCCCGCGGCTTTTGCGTTCCTGGCGCACGTGCTGCTCTGCGCACCTTTCCTCGCGCTGGATGCGCTGGGGAGCGTCTGTCAGCGGGTTCGGTCATGGAGGATGACCGCGGGCTCGGGTCCGCCGCCGTCTCTGAGCCGATGGTTGGAGTGTTTCTGCAGAGTTTTGTATAAATACATGACCGTGGTCCTGCCCGTCACTGCGCTCTTCAACACCCTGCTGAACCTCAAGTTACCTGATGTGGCCCCCAGCTGCTGGCAGCTCTGCGTGGAGGTGATGGCATGCCTGCTGCTTTTTGACATGCTCTTCTTCATGTGGCACAACGTCATGCACAGGTGAGCAGCACACGCATTTGTTGGGCTTCCTTCCTCCTGGTCCCCAACATGAACCAGGACTTAAAAGAAGACATTTGGTCCAGAGGGCTGCTTATGAGGTCCTGAGTGTTTGGACTGCACCAGTCTTCTGTTGAAGATTACTTTATTTATACCCGTTTGAAATGTGCTTTACACAAAAATTATAGCATTTGGCATCCCTTCACAAAACACACACACACACACCTATTGAAAACTGACAGACACATATTGGGTTATTAGACAAGATGAATCAAATAAAACAGGTCTTATTGAGTTCAGCGACAGCAGCAGGAACATCTTGGAACTAGAAAACTCCATCCCGAAGGAAGAAGCTGAAATTCATGCCGTAGAGAATGGGAACCATTGTTAATAATCGATCATGCCAAAAGCCATCTTTTGTACCTGTTTAGAGTACAAGGAGGCTAAACAGGACTGTAACTCACCTATCAGACGACTGGACCATCTCACTGATTCAGTGAGTCTTTCTCTGTGACAGAGGTCTGACCGAACCATGCCACCAAACAAAAAGATAAAACAGACTCAATACGATAAAACAAAGTTCAAATTGCTCGGTCAATGTGGAAATAAGCAAGTTTCCTAAGGCAGTAAAGGCAGTGGTGACTCTTTTTGCAGAGCGATTACACTGTAAAATCCAATAGCTACCCTGACTTACATAAATTAGTTAACTTTACTAAGTTATCAACAATTTGCACTTATCACTTGTAATTATGAAGTAACAGTTACTTGAATTGGGAAAAACTCCAAAATACTTATTGTTTAGAGTGAACATTACTTTATTTAGAGTAAAGCTCACTAGCAACAGTAAGTAGCCTACGTCACTCCCACTGCGCATTCATGAAGAAGAAGTGCGCATGCTCTGTTCAGTCTCTCCCGCTCGCCAGTACAGCAGCGCCGGGGCACTGAGAGTGACGGACATTTGCGCTTCCTTGTTTATTCTTTTGACGATTAAAACGGTAAGTTATCAAGCAAGTATATGTTATGTTAACATGTTAATATTTAGTAATTACTGCTACAACCGTTAGCATTCGCTAGCTAACGTCGCCATTAGTTAGCTAGCTAACGAACCAAACAGGCATAACATTAGCTTGTTCATGGCATGGTTTTGGCGAGTTTGGGCGGCTTCCCACCATAATTCTGTGATGAGCTTAAACTCTTAACAATTTCAAAGCCTGGTCACTTTGAAAGACCCACGTTTGAAA
>VOQK01030149.1:0-12466 GCA_015052645.1 Benitochromis conjunctus | reverse complement strand
GCTCTACCAGATGTAACAATAAAGTTTAACATCCAGGCATCCATGAGAAACAGAATTTATGAAGTTTAACGGAGTTGGAAGTTAGCAGGAAGTTAGCTCGCTAGTTTCCACCCAAACATAATATACCATTTTTATTTTAAAAAAAAAATAAAATGTACAGCTCTGCTATCACTTCAGACATAAATGAAGACAGAAAGCTAAACAGCAATGATGTTTGTAGGGTCATGACATGTTACGTGGTGGCTAGCTACACAGCTATGGTTAGCATAATAAAAACACACTGAAGCTGGGGGATGAGCGCTAACTTTTTTCCACTCGATAAAAGTTAACATGAGGGTTCCCCATGGTTAGGGACAAATGCAATTGCATGGCAGGATGCTGTAAATGGACCAAAGTTCAGTCAGGAGAACAACTGAGATCATCCATCCACAATACCAGGTTAGTCATTAATATACTGCTGCATGGGCTGGCCTGGAGTTACATCGTAAGGTTTTAAAAGCTGAGCTTTAAAATGTGCTCCAGATGAATTGTGGTAATACAAACCGAGAGAGGCCAACAGTGATCAATGACTTTTTAGGGGCTTGTTCAGATGTTCAGAACAAGATACAACGCAATAAAAGATGTTAAAAACAGTCTTAATAAATGCAGAGTAGTTTGGACCCGGAAGCAGGGTTCATACGTCATCACTTAAAGCCTGGATATGACCTGAACTAATAATTGTGTATAACAGTTACTATTTTTGCTGTAAGCCCAATGAATATTAGCTTACACGTTGTTTCACATGCTGTCAGTTCACCTTTACTATCACACTGACAGACACCTTTCACCCAGGGCAGTGTAGTTTTGTTGCCCTGTTGCCGTGGAATCACCGTCTCTCCTCCGGGCTGTATTAGAGTCTCTGTGGAGGTGACGGCAACCAGTTAGAGACCTGACGCCATGAGCACATTATACTACACATTGGTGTTTGCTACAGATCATCCTCCTGTATCTGTAGGTGAAGTGACAGCCCTGTCTTTCAGGTGATGTCAGCTCACCTCTGCCAGAATATGTTTGGACATGTTTGTGTGTGTAAGTGTGTGAAAACAGGCAGGTGCAGTTTGCTTGTGTCCAACTGTGCTTTTCATTGTAAACTTGCGTCATACTTATCCCATGCTTGTCACTGAGTATGCTGTAGCAAGAGTTGTATATTTTTGAGCACATATGGTGTTATGTGTGTATTTGTGTACTCACTTTAGTCTTGTGTGTGTGCGTGTGTGTGTGTGTGTGTGTGTGTGTGTGTGTGTGTTGACACTGCTCCCTGTCAAAGGCGATTTGAGGCCAGTTCAGTCACTGTCAGGGCTGAGGCCAGCTGGGTTGTGGGGCGTCTGTGTTTATCAGCTCTGTTAGATCCTGTCATCCACCAAGCTCAGAGCGCAGCACTTGGGACTGATCATCATCTCCTCCAGCAGGTAAAGAACATTGAAGTGACAGGAAAGGACCTCCAACCACACACCACATGCACACACTTACACTTGAAGAAAACTGTTGGCCAGTCTCAGTGCCACCTAAAGCTTCAAAGTGTAGAGAAAAGGACTGTACTGTACAAAGAGTATTAGCCTTAAGTCAGTGCTATACAAGATTTCTTCGTTTTTTCCATATTTGTCACACTAATATGTTGCAGCTCATCAAACAAATTTAGCACTGGACAAAGAAAACCTCAGTAACTACAAAATGCATTTTTTTAAATGACTATTTTAGTTATTAAAGCAAAACAGCTATCCAAACCTAACTGGCCCTGTGTGAAAAAGTAATTTCCACACCATTGTTAAATGATGAATTAACTGTGATTAACCACATATTTTGGAAACCTGAGTTCACTTTCACTAGCCACACCCAGGCCTGATTACTGCCAGACCTGTTGAATCAAGAAATCACTTAAATAAAAGCTGTCTGATAAAGTGAAGCAGGCTAAAACATCTCACAAAGCAACACATGCCAGAATCTAAAGAAACAGTTTAGAAACAAGGTTATTGACATCCGTCGGTCTGGAAAGGGTTGCAAAGCCATTTCTAAGGTTTTGGGCCTCCAGCAAACCATGCTCATTACCCTCAAACAGCGGTGAACATTCACAGGAGTGACAAGCCTACAGAAACTACTCCAAAGCCCCTTTTGCATTAGTACCTGCTCAGATTAACTCACCACAGTTCGCCATGGTTTTCAGGGTTTCCATTAGGTCATAGTATCTGGTAGCAGGTACTAAAATAGATCAATTGGAACCCCAGACGAGCAGGTGAAATGTGACGTCGTCAAACTGCATGCCACCAATTGGCTGGTATGTGGCGTCATGAGCGGCATCATGAGAGCGTCTTGTTCATGAAAATCAAAACCGCCATTTTTGAAACTCGGCCATGTGGGAAATGGCTACAAAAACAACGCTGTAGTCCCCGAGTAAGTCTGTGACGAAACGCCACAGACCGAGCAGCAGGTATATGCTTGCCTCAACGTTCAACTTTGTTGTAGCATTCATGTTGCATAGTAATCATGTCACAGGACGCTTGCATGTGTTGCTATAACAACAACCATGCACATTAGGTTGTACTCGATTGTAATAGAAAACCAGTGATCCGAGTCAAGTCAGGCAAGCTGCGGCGAGTTGATCCTGGTAGGTATTAAAGGAAAAAGGGGCTCAAGAGTGCATTAACAACTCACCCAGGAGGCCACAAAAGAACCCAGAACAACATCTAAGGAAGTGCAGGTGTCACTTGACTCTGTCAAGTGTTTGTGATTTAACAGTAGCAAAGAGATTGGGCAAAAATGGCATCAGTGGAGTTCCAAGGCAAAAACCACTGCTGACCAAATATAACACAAAGGCTCATCTCATGTTTGCCTAAAAACATCTTGATGATTACCAAGACTTTGGGGAAAATATTCTGAGGTCTAACAGGTCAAAGTTGAACTTTTTGAAAGGATTTCATCATGCCAGCAGTCAAACATGGCGGTGGTAATGTGATGGTCTGGGCTGCTTTGCTGCTTCAAGACCTGGATGACTTTTCTTTAATTCCTGGAACCATGAACTCTACTCTCTAACAGAAAGTCCTGAAGGCGAATGTCCAGCTATTATTTCATACCCTGCAGATGAAGTGCTCATGCATCATGTATGATCAGAACTAAAACAGCAAATCTGCGTCTGAAAGACTAAACAAAACAAAATGAAGCTTTTGGATTAGCTTTGTCAAAGTCTGGACTTTAATCTGATTGAGATGCTTTGGCATGACATTAAACAAGCCGGTCAAGCTTGAAAACCCTCAAATGGGAAATTTGTTTTCTGAAACGTGTGACAAATATGCAAAAATAAATAAATAAATACATTTTATAAATTTAAATAAATACTTTTTGCAGCAAAAAAGTATACATATAGTTTACATACGACTGTAGTGAACTTTTCTTGACTTTCTAATCTGCTGATTTTTCGATTAGCTAGTTAACGGTATCAACTTTTTAAAATAATTAGTAGAGATTCAAAGATTCAGAATGAGCAGAAGATTCAAAGTGCAGGCACAATTAGTTTTCTAGCTAATTCACAGGTTCAGTGCAGTTCCATGTGTGGCAGTGGCTGAGGGACCTGGGGATTTAGGCCGTTCCACAAGTGAGTGTTTTCTGTTAAACAAACATCTGTTCATTGTTTTCTCACAGTGAGCTCACCCACCGGACAAAATTACCCAGGAAAAACATGCCCATCAAACAGTGTTTTTATTTTTTTCCCTCAGTGTATTAGCCTTCAAACATGAAAAAAAACCCTAAAACTTTACTCATGTTTTGGATATTGTAATCATTAGGAACACAGTACAATAAACAGGATTAAATATGTGAGAGGGTAAAAGAAGTAAAAAGGAAATAGGATATAAAGTGGGAGGCAGATATTAAGTTAGAAATGCAGAGGGATGGAGACGCTATAGAGCGGAGGTCAGGATAATGACTGTGGACAGGTCCAGAGGAGCAGACCGCCAAGCCGTGTGTTCCACCACTAATAGGATTAAGAAGGATGGGATTCCCCCTGGAGGACTGGACACACTCACACCAGAGAGAGATAGAAGGAGCGACATCTCTGCCTCGCCTGGCTATACACCCGCAGGACTGGGTTTAAGCACGCACACACACTGAAGATAGGATGTCCTCACAAGGATACAACGATGAAGAAAACTTTGAGTCAACACATTGGGCTGGCTATAGGAGCCTCAATGTGTTTACACTTTAACTTACACCAAAGGTTAGCTAAATTTAGCGTAGTTCAAGGTTTTTAAACTCAGTGTCAACATCAAGATATTAAGTGGGCCGTGTTCAAAGTTAGTTTTGAAAAGTATCTCTCTCAAGCACTGTCCAGAGAATGCCAAAGCAACAGGTGGCGATACAACCCTAACTTTGACGACATTTTGACTAATGACAACCAAACAAGCAGTAACATGGCATACAGTGTGACGTCAAAAAAGGAAATAAAGCTGCCCAGCTTTGATGTTTTCTTTGTCCACATGTAAATGCAGAAAATAGGTTTTCGAAAATCTTCCACCTGGCAGGACTTTTATACGTGGACCAACGGTCAAACCGCATAGAAAAAAATATGTTTACCATTATAGCCATGTATGTTTGGACACTGACCAAGAGTAAATGTGACTGAGGCCTTCAACTGAACCACAACGTCTGAGTGGACCGTTAAAATTATCTATCCAAAATATCATTTGGCAAATTATTAAATCCTGAATTGCTTGTACAGTTATTTGCCATCTACCATTCATGATAACTTTGACCTTAGAGGTGCAAGTCATCATGAGTAATAAGTAATTGTAGCTCTTTATTTTGGAGAAAGGCAAACAGACTTTTTCTTTTGGGGGGGATTTAAATAGTTTTTGTGTATCAAAATTTTCTTTTCTTTGGTTTGAGATTGCCAAGATTTGGATTAACAATTTAATGAAAAACAATAAATAGAAGAAATATATTCTGACGGCCTAGGGTTAGAATTAAGGTTAGGGCTAGGGTTGGGGTTGGGGTGGTCACAGATGGTAGTTTAGGTGAAAAGACACCTTTCTGTCATTTCACGAACCCTCAAATGGGCATTCTGTACCGTAGGACCAAACAACCAATATGATCATTTCGTTGGGGAACTGTTCCCATATTTTGTGTATATTCTTCAATACTATTTTCTAGTTTTATCAGTGTTATACTTTTGCCTCTAACTTATCTATGTTATGACTATGTGACAACAACAGAATCATACATGCAAATCCGTCACTCCAGTTGTTTTCGCCCTCCTTACACCAGAGGGAAAGAAGGAGAAAGAAATGCCTGTGTGTGATGGCGAGTGATGCTGACACAGAGCGCTGCCTGGGAGCCTCTTCACGGCTCTGCCCAAAACATTTCAGCCAACAGAGAGCCAGAACTGTACATAGCCTGCAACAACACGCTTTCCTTTCTTACACACTCGCACACATCTCTATTACCACACTTTTTGGTCTCTGTCTATAATTTACCATAAATGGAAATGGTCCTTAACCTTCCTGCTTACCTTCCTGCCTAATTTGAACAAATAACCAATTTACTTAAGATTACCAAATACAAAATACATATAATAATTTTGCAGTGCAAATATGTGTTCTAACCACTTCTTTGCTGTTCTTTTCAGTGTTGTTGTCTAATATAGCTATTTTTGTTAGCACACTTATGCACACTTTTCAGTGCTGAACTGTTTTTCAGTACTGAAGTGTACTTGTGTGCAGAGGAATTTCCTGACTTAAATATAAGTCAAAGTTAGACATAGCCACAATGATATCACCCATTGATTGGTGCAGTCCCATTTTGAAACCGTAGTCAAAGCAGATCTGACACTGAGCTGTACGTTGTACATTCACAGGATAGAATTTTGTTAGTTAAACGGTAGAGACACTCTACATATGCCGATAGTTTTAATGGCGGCTACAATTTTCTTTTTACTAGTCACTGAGCCAAAAACCTTACATAACCTTTATGTCCAGAAGTTTTTTTCCACATTCCAAATGGACAAGTCTTAATTTGTCATTATAGTTTCTTAATTAAAGTAATTAGTTGAGCTTTAAGTTTCTAGATAGATAGATAGATAGATAGATAGATAGATAGATAGATAGATAGATAGATAGATAGATAGATAGATAGATAGATAGATAGATAGATAGATAGATAGATAGATAGATAGATAAGTTGTTGGGCTGCCTTGGAAACTCACTTTACAGCTGAGCTTTTATTGTTCCATATCCTTCTAAGAAAAGAATCTTCCCATTGAACTTTTTTTGTGATTTCCTTCCTCTTTGGAGCTAAAAGAGGCCACCCAAACACACGAGATATCAATAGAAAGCCCAGGATGTCCTCTATTTCGTTCATCATGACTTAGTAGGGTAGCTCAAATAAGATATAGACCCAAAACAAATGTCCATTAGGACATAAATGAATAGGCTGGTTCTCAGGAAATAACTATAAATATATAACTATAACTATATAAATATAACTCAATATTAATGTCTCTACTACAGGATAATATACTAAGTGCATGACAAATGCAATAAAAATGTTCAACTCTGTGATACATTTCCCTTAAATGAATGTAGTGTACAATCCATTTAACAGTGCAAAAGAAGACAAATGCACTACAAGTGCAGGGTGACCTGTAAATTAGCTGTTGTATACAATCACATGTTCAAGTTAGGTTCTCCATTAAATTACTCACATTGCATATTGGCACATAGCTTTCATTTGTTCCTAAAGTGTCCTTTTTCTTACTTTTTAACCCTTTCTTAAGTCAGTCAACATTTTATCCCCAAATCCTAAACTACCTTCATGACCTGCATAAAACACCCCCCTCTTGTTTTTTATCCTTGTGTTGCCTCCCGGCCCTCATAGGGATAGCAGCACAAGTAGGCACACACATTTAAACACACACAATCCCATGAGTGCCCTGTTTGAACACTCCCCAACCCACTCACCCACCCACCCTCCAGCTCAGTACTTAGGGAGCATATGCTGGGTGCTGTCTTTGTGTCCTCGGAGGCCCATGGGACTTAGGTCCCTGCCCGCCTGCCTCGTCTGCCTATTTTATGACCAGAGCCAACTGGACAGGGCTGATGGATGGGCCTCCGAAGCTGGGAACAGGCTAGAGAGAAGGGAAAGGGGGGTGGTGGAGGTGATTGTGTTGCGCATGTGCTTGAATCCTGGGTGGGGGTCGGGGTGGGCACTGTGTGAGTTAGACTTTCAGAATCTATTATCAGCGGGCCTAGCTCTAGGTGGAGTTCTGTCACATCACAGCACACTCGAGGTGTAGCATTTCGACATATCGGGTGTGTGCACGCTGCGTTTCTGCATACATGTGTGTTTGAGAGTTGCCTACAGATGCATCTGATGTGCAGTAATTGCTGCCCTTTCAGTTAACTATTACAGATTGTCGTGAGAGGGGAAACTTGGTTCAGTCAGCCCACACTTTGTGTCTGCCGCTGCTGAGCTTAACTTCTCCAGACTCGAGAACAAAGTGGTAGTTCAGAGGAAAGCAAACATTCCTGCTTTGTGTTTGGCACTCTGACATGCTATAGCATGCTGTGCAGCATTTATTTCTGAATTGTTTGACTTCCTGCAGAGAGCACAATCGCTGTTGTGTTTCTGTAATTGACACCTTTGCACCAGGTACTCATCTCCATTAAAAGCTATGGCCTGCAGAGCTATTCTCCTCTTAAAGGTGCTATGTGTAGAATTTTTTTTGTCAACATATCAAAGCCAAATGAATCACAATCTTTTCTTTTTGTTTTTTTAAAATAATCGCACAGTTAGTTATAAGTCATGCAACCAACATGAAATGATTATTTTCTTTGGAGAACAGTTAAAACAAGAACTCCATATTCTGATAGCGTAGAGAGAGAATTAAGGTGAGAGTCAGTGACAACGTAGACCTCACAGAGTTAAATGCACCAGATCTGTTGCCACATCAGACACAGCTATCATACCTTGGCATCTAATACACTGGCTAGGTTTTTAGTTCATTCCCAAGGGAAAGGTATTTTCAGTAGTCAGTTACCTGCAGAAAATACTGCAGAGGGTAACTCTGAAAACTAAATTATCATCTGTTATTGCCCTAATCTAGTCACAAACCCTAACACTAACCCTAGTAAAAAGTATTTGTTTTACATGAACAGATTTTGACATGGATTGGGCGACGAGCCCTGAGAAGAATTGTAAATGTATTGCCACATGTACATTTCATGACAGCAGGACATTTTGGCTGTTTCAGCATATAGACAAATAACCTGTGACAGTTTCTCTTAAGTAGAATAATGGTGAAAATATGCTCTAAGTTACATAGTCACAGATATCATCATAGATGAAATTTGCTCATTGTGTATCGCTGACAGTTGCTGGCTAGCTGACATGTTATGCTCTAATTGCCTAGGTAACTTCCCAAACTAATAACAACCCCGTCTTATCTCAATCAATAATATCCTTCACTCAATGGTAGCCGCCTTAATTGCTCGCCTGCACACTTTGGGACCCACCCACTTTGTGTTGTCATTGTATTGTACCCGGCTTGAAGTTAACAAATGTCATTGACTTTTTATTCACTGAGAATTGTCTCTTCTGCGGTCGCCCTTTTACAGAATTGCTAACAGTTAAAACGTTTGCAGTCTCTACTGTCAGTGTTGACACAACTGTTCAGATCAGCAACTGTACAGCACATTTTTGTTAACATCCACCAAACCATGTAAACTTGTTAAGTGTTTACTGGAAAGTTGTCTATAGTAACACGTTACTGTAAAATTACATTTTTCAGTAACGCAATAATGTATAATTGGATTATAGTCAGAGTTATGTTGTTACTTGTGTTACAAAGGTTTTACAGTTTGAGAGAAAAAACATATAATATATATATTAAATATGCATATTTTTTTCGATGCACTTGCACTACACTGCACTTAGACTAGCTGAAGTTAGTTCAGTCACAGGGAGGAGGAGAGTGGTCTGCAACTTTTGAGGAGTGGAGATATGGACATTATATTTAATTTTATTGTATGAAGAAAGTTTGGCTCTGCACAGACAGCATGCTAAGATAAGGCTAGCAAAAAACCTAAAGCCAAGTATGGGACCTTTTTTGTGTATTTTTAGGATTGCGTTCAAACTTAAACACTAAAAAGAGATCTTATGTGTCCTTAATAGGGTCTGTGTTGGTGTGTGGGACTGCAGCCTAAGGCTTATATTGTTTACTTGTAATTATGTTTCAGTGCATTTTAGGTCATGTAATGGAGTAATGTGAAAGTAATGTAACTTGTTGTTCAGTGACTTACTTTCTCCAGTGAGTAATTAGTTAATCAATGTCCTCTGTGTATTTTCTCTAGACAGCTAGTAATCCAAATATAGAAAGATTTTCATGGCAAAAAGAACGTTATATATTTTTTCCATTTTCAGTTCAACACTATTTTATTTACACAGCGCCAAATTGCATTCTAACTGAGAAAGGAATTAGGGTCACCTGATCCAGCCCTAACTATAAGCTTTATCAAAAATGAAAGTTTCAAACCTAATCTTAAAAGTAGAAAGGGTGTCTGCTCCAGAATCCTAACTGGGAGCTGATTCCACAGAAGAGGGGCCTGAAAGCTGAAGGCTCTGCCTCCCATTCTACCATTTGCCTTCACTTAAAGATGCATTAAGATAATATCAAGACATTATTTTAAAATGATATGCAGAAGTCAGTGCAAACACGTAACCAGTAAAACTGAGTGCAAGCACGAGTTCTGGTGTATTTCATAACTTAGTTATTCAAGCTGTAAGCCCAGTTAGCAGTACATAGCTGAGGACGAAACACTGAGAACAAAGTCATTTATACACCATCAGCATTTATACTGTTCAGTCAGACAGACGTGAAGGATTTTTTATTTTTTTTTTACATTTAACGTTATTCAAAGTCAATTATGAGAAACGCCTTTAAATTTATAAGGCCCCATTTCACACACTTAGAAAATTCAGTGGCTTTACTGAGGAAGGGAAGCAGGATTAGAGCAATCCAGGTACTGTTCAGACATGCAATATATGCTTCACAACAAGTTAACTGTTCATTTTAATAATTTAAGAATATTATTTCATATCACATAAAAGTGGGATTTGACAATGTGAATGCATTTTGTATGTGTGTGTGTGTGCGTTTTTGCGCATCTTTCTGGGCGTGTGGGTGTCTTTTTATAGTTGCGGCCTTGTAAAGGAAGTGTAGTAATTACATGTTTATATAATTAGGTCAGTAATTCAAAGGAAAAGGCTTGTGTGTTTCCCATCAGTAATAAAGTAGCCCTTTGTGGCCCATATCTGTCACAAAGAGGGTTTCTCTTTCATTAGTTAACACACTAATAGACATATCTCTTAACCAGTAGTGCTTAATACACACACAGATGCTGTTTGCATCTAGGGACACCTGCAGTTATGCAATACACACATGAGGGTATCTGCCTACAACATAACATATTGGCAAAGCAACCACAGTTTTCCTTCTGTGCTGGAAAAAGTAAATACACAGGATTTATGCACAAATGGAAGCTGCACACACACACACACACACACACACACACACACACACACACACACACACGCACACACACACACACACAGTTGGGTGGATGCCATCCTGAGTGGTCCCTGAAATGAGTCCCATAACTCCTGAGAGACGATGAAATGAAGCAGCGCTACAATAAAAGCTGACGTCAGCAGGAAGCAGCAGACTTCCCCTCAATTAACCTTCTTTAACTTCGTGTCTCCTCCCGACTTCTTTTACATTTCATATTTTCTGTCACTTTTCTCCTCCCTCTCCTCGTGTCCTTCTCTTTGGGCGCCGGTTTAGCTCAGTGCGTCGAGCGGGCGACCACATGCCATACAGTTGATGGCGGCCGGCCCGGGTTTGAGTCCGACCCGCGGCCCTTTGCCGCGAGTCCTGCCCCCTCTCTCTGCCCCCGCTTTCCTGTCCTTTCTCCACTGCATCTGTCAAATAAAACTTCGTCCTTCTCTTTAACTCATCTCCAGAAGTTTATGGTAAGCGAGTCGAGATCAGCATGTGATCGATAAATGGACAAATGTTTAAATCCAGCAGAATGTCGTATTTACGGCCTCCATTTCCATAGTTCCTCTTCATCATTGAGCGTTTTTCTGTGGTATGTGAAGTTCCTGCCTAAATCTCAGCTGTCTGGATGCATTTCTCTCTTTCTCTGCAGGAAGTCTGTTTTCAGGTGTCCTGAATTGATTTTTTCCCCCCGTCAGCAGATATAAGAAAACTCCTGCAGGTTGAACTGCTCTAACCAAACACTTTTATTGCTGACTCTCAAACAAACAAAGATATGTTGGATTGACTGTGTGAAATAAAATGGAACAAATACTGTGCGAGGTTAGGCGATAAAACTGAGGAAACATATTATACAAACTCTAATACTCTCTGTTTGTACTCTCAGGTGACGGGACGCTCAGAATTTGGGATGTGAAGAGTGCAGCGTGCAGATTGGCCATCCCAGCGCACAAGGCAGAGATCCTCAGCTGTGATTGGTGCAAATATGACCAGGTAAAAACAGAAAAGAGGGGGTGTACATCAGGCTTTATTCACTGCTATATTTATCATTTTAAGTGTAAATGAAAAATGCTGTTCGAGTTAAAATACAGACGTCTAACAGGGATTTAGTTTAAAAGATATTTTTAGAGAAAGAATAAATCTAGAAGCCTCTGTGCCAGCCTTCATTTATACAGAGAAATGTGTTTGTTTAAATGCATTTTAGTGTCTGCATCAATCACGTCAAAAATGACATCTGACCTTTGACCCGGTTAGCTTGTGTAAAGATGATCTGCTGTCTGTCTGCAGAATGTTGTGGCCACAGGTTCAGTGGACTGTAGTGTGTGTGTGTGGGACCTGAGGAACGTCCGGCAGCCTGTCAATCAACTGCTGGGACACACCTACGCCATCCGCAGACTCAAGGTACACACGCGCACACACGCGCGCACACACACACACGTCGGGTATTCATATCTTGTGGGGACATCTGCTTGACTTAATGCTTTCCCTAGCCCCTAACCCTAACCCTAACCATGAAAACTGAATGGCTAACCCTGACCCTTACCCTAAACCTAACCATAACCCAACTGTAACCCTGACACTAAAACCACGTTTTGAGTCCTAAAAATGTCTTCAAACCTGAGGGAACCTGGACTTTGTTGGTCCCCACAAAGATATGAATACACACTCACTCACATCTGAACTGGTTTTTGTCGTCTGTCATTCTTATAATGGCCTTTTGTAAGTGTGTGAGGATGAAATGTTCCTATAGTGTCCTCACAAGTGCTGAAACTCTTTATTAGTCCCCACAAAGACACACATACACCTGTTTAAGTAGAAAGCTACCTTCAGCTGCTCCCACACTCACTGCAGGTAGCGCCGCATGTTTGATTTCTCATACCGATGGTC
>VOQK01030141.1:0-11470 GCA_015052645.1 Benitochromis conjunctus | reverse complement strand
CCAGAAGAGCACGGTCCTAGGACCAGCAAAGATACTGCGCAGAACCCTCAGCTTGAAGGATAGACTTCCTGCAGGGGGCGAGAGGGAAATTTTGATATATAAGCAGCAGAACCCTGAGAAAGAAGAGGAACAAGAACCATCATGGAAGGATGGGTCACTGTACAGCTTTTACCAGCAGACAGAAGATGTGGCTGTTAAATCAATTATTTGGGGGGGGAAAAAATTCTCCAAAAAATATACATAAAAAGTTTAACGGTGTGTTTTGCTCTACTTACTAATTATTGTGGAAAATGAAAATCACAGCGGTTTAGTGGTTTAGTGGCTCTTTCATAGGTTGTACTCTGTGTTATGTTGCTATTGTCTGTACTGTCTGTTTGGGTACACTGATTGCAGAGAAAAAATATACGGTAGCCCAATTTCTTGTATGTATACAATAAAGCTGATACTGATGTGTGTAGAATATCTCTGTTGTTGCTGTACTTTATTAAAAAACTAAGCAGTATTCAGGTCACTTTAAGCAATGCTTAAGACCGCTCACTAGATGGAGCAACATGCACAGGCCTGAAACTGCACATATTCAAAAAGGAGTTAAGGAGGAAGAAAACTCAGTTCTTTTGGTCAATTATTTAGCCAAAGAAATTAAACCAAAGGAACTCACAGTGCTGACAGAGTTGTACATGTGTGAGCCAAGGTTATTATAAATTAAAACATTTAGTTTATATTTTTCTTTTAGTTCATTCAAACTTAAAAAACTGCACTTTTGAAATAAATAAAACCAGTCAAAAAAGGTTTGGTGAACTAACTGAGCCACAGTTAATACAGAACATGATAAATAACCTCTATCATCTTCCTGATGGCACTTTGAGACACAGAGCATCTCTCTGTTACCATAGTTACTCTACCTTTAGAGGGACTGTCAGCACATAACATCAGGGTACAAGATGCTAACATGCACGGCATACATGGAAGACTATATACAAGTGGCTGGCACAGTGTATAAAATACAGGAACATCTACGTCAGGTATGGGCTGAAAGCTGCATGGCCAAAATGGGATATACCCCACAGGATGGTTGGCAATGATCAGGCTAGAATCCTGCAGACATACCGATGCAGAATAAATAATTATTTTTGCTCAAAGAAATTTAGGTTAAAAAATGTAGGCCCTACTGTAGACCCATCGCCTGCAGGAGGCGTAGTAGGAGACTGGTTTAATGTTTGCCACCTAGCAGCCAAGAGCAGTGGCTCTGCCTGACAGATCCCCAGCTATCAAGATTGGTACTTAGGACATCACCTCTGATGGGGAAGGAGCCTGGGCTAGTATGTGAGGTTGAGCAATACTGACTACATATAGTCGAGTTCGATTCAGCACATGACTTGGGCTCTGGAAGCAGTCCCCCGGACAGGGGCTGGACTCTGAGGTGGTGGGCTAGGGTGGGAGTCCTTGTGTCCCTTTGGCTTGGCGCCTGTATTTTGGAGTTTTCCCCAGTCGACAATAGTGTATGCTTTATTCACATTTAGTAAATAACTAAAACTATTAAAATATGAACATCCAAAATAACGTTACTTTAGACTTTCATGCAAAGAAGGCAAACCTTAAGTGGTCCTGATAAAAATGTTTGTGTAACCCTAGATCATGCGTGGTGTAAAAACAAATCTTTTGCTGTCAGATTTGCATAGATGGCAATCCCAGTTGGAGGTGGTTGCCTTCCTTCTTGCAACCCAGCTGCAGCGGCACAACACGCCAGGTTACCAAAATTAAACCTGGAAAAAGAGTAATGGGTGGGCGGATCGATCCAAATGTCGATAACATCAATACTAGCATGATGTGGTGGACGCTTTAGCTTCGTACTTTCGTCAGGAAGGAGACATGTCTGTGCAAACGGCGGTGGCATCAGCATCACCCCCAAACTGCCGGGGCATCTTGTGGCATCACCTAAAAAATGGTCAGATCGACACATGATGGTATCACCCCCAAACACGGGTCGCTGAATGGAAAGGCTCGACCCGATACGCTCCTGCAGGTCGAGGCGCCGTCTGCTGACGTCATTTGTCGGCGACGAAGAATCTACGATGGCCGAATCTGAGTATGTTTTGATTGTATAATCGTATCTAAATTCATCCGCTTGGTTTCCCGTGTGTAGCTGTGCTGTTTGTGCTTTTTCCACTAAGTACGAGTCTTAAAGGTTCGATTAAGGTGTCTATTTAGAGGGATGATGGGTGAAAAGGGCGTATCTTGAGGAGCTTACTTTCACATGGAGCTAAGTGTATACCGTCGGTGACCCGAAGGTAGCTCCGGACTGGATAAGTATATCCACAGCCTCCCGACCTGCCGGGACCCCTAAAATTTCCGTGTCATGCTGTTTGAATTTGTGTCAGACAATTCTGTTCTCCCGGCCGTCCTAATACAAGGACGCAGGAAAAGCCCCGGGACCTCAGGCTACCTAGGTCACAAAAACACTAGTTTTTGTGGAGAATCAGTCCTAACAGGCCTATCATACCCCAGTAAGAAGTAACACACCGTGGTGGTAACACTGAAAACCCAGAGTTTCAGGGTTACACCTGAAGCCACTCAGAGCCTCCAGTCCTCCTCTACAGCACAGTCCTGTGACTGAGGCGCTGCAGCTGATTGATTCTGTCTGGAAGCCGTTTTCTAATGTGTGAGGTTAAATATTTAGTTTGTCCAAAGCTTCCTTCATTTACTTGTTGTTCTCTTCAGGACAAAAAAGGCGATCAAGTTGGTTCCAGAGTATCTTTTGAAAAAGAGGAAGGCATACCAGGCCATCAAAGCCACACAAGCCAAACTCGCACTGCTCGAGAAGAGGAGGGTAAGCACTGATGCTTGTATTACATTTTAAAGTCATTGTCGTGTACAAACATCACGACTGTGCTTTGTAGATAAAGGCTGTATGGAGGTTTTGTACTGCTGTGCATTCATGTGTGTATTCCTGTAATACTGCAGGTGACTAAAGGGAAAATCAAGTTCAAGCGTTTGGAAGATTTCTTAAAGGAAAGCCACACACAACATCGCGATGACACCCGCATCCAAAGGGTCAAACAGAGACCGGCTGAACCTCTGCCTCCAGCCAAGAACAAGCTCGCCTTCGCCGTTCGCATCAGACAGTGAGTACTGGAAAGTAGACACAGGCTTCCAGAACCAGCCGACAGTTTGTTTAACCCCGCTGGTTCTCTCCTGTTAGGACTAAAGGCGTCAGTCCTAAAGTGATGAAGGTGATCCAGATGATGAGGCTGAGGAAGATCTTCAGCGGGACCTTTGTCAAAATTAACAAGACCTCTGTCGCCATGATGAAGATGGTGGAGCCTTATGTGGCGTGGGGGTGAGTGCGTGTTCCACAGTGTGCTTTAGAAAGTAATGCTGGCTTGGTTTGTGTTAAATCCTCTGGGCTGTGTGTCGGACAGATTTCCCAACCTGAAGTCGGTTCGTGAGCTGATTCTGAAGAGAGGTCAGACCAGGATAGGCAGGAGGAGAGTTCCCCTCACAGACAACACCTTCATCGAGGAGCACATGGGTGAGTCACTCACACTACATCACTGAGCCTCCCTCCCCACTCACCTGCAGTCACAGTGCACTTGATTTCAGCTGTGCTCTCTCTCTCACTCTACATCTCTTTCTCTCTCTCTCAATGACTCTCTCTTATCTCCCTGTCTCTTCCTCCTCCCACTGCCTCACTCATCCTCTATCTTTCTTTGGAAAGATATGCAAAAAAAAATGCATGACTTGTATTTTTACTTATTATTTGTGCCCTTTTTTGAATGCTGACTGGTGCTGTTAAAGTTGATACAGAGGCCTGCCTAACGTGCAAGGGCAGATCATTCCACAACTTTGGAGCAGCTGCAGCAAAAGCACGGTCACCTGTACTTAGTTTTTGGTACCTTAAGGAGCTGCTGATTGGCGGACCTAAGGGAGCGGGCAGGTGTATATGGCTGTAGTAGCTCTGCAAAGTGGGGGGGCAGGTCATTAAGAGATTTAAAAACAAATAAAAGAACTTTAAAAAGGATCCTAAAATGTACAATTAATTAATATGCATCATGAAAGCTACAAAAAAGGTGGACGTCGAGGCAAGAATATAAATGCTGCTTAGTCTGTGGCTTTCCGTTAGACTCGGGGAACAAGGCGTTGTTTTTTTAGCCATTTCCCTTGTTGCCGGCTTTCAAAAATGGCGTTTTAATTTTCGTGAATGAAACGCTCTCATGACCAGCCAATGGGTGTCATGCAATCCGACAACGTCACATTTTAGTACCTGCACGGATCGCATGGAACCCTGGGTAAGCAGGTGGCGAACCCTGCCGAGTCAATCCGAGTAGGTACTTACGGAAAAGGGGCTATGATGTCCTCTAGAGGGCAGACAAACATGTATCAAGGTTTTGCAAACACATGATTAATAACAATGTGATGTTAACTTCTCTGCTAACAATAATAACAATAACGTGTGATTATTAGAAAGGTAGCCACCAGATGAGTATTTCCCAACCAGTTTTGAGTGGTTGCTGGAGGTTAATGGCGGTTCCTGGGGAAATGATGGTTAAAGCCGCAGTCGCACATGCCTACAGATGGTCAGTGACGCCCTGGAAACCACCTGTGGCTCTGGAAAAATGTGTACTTCTGATCCAGTTGGGAAAAATCTCCTTGTTATCTTGTGATTGCTTTGGTTGCTAGCATATTGCTGTGATCGCAGTTTGAACAGAAGTGATGGACTTGTCTACAAACACCATCTAGCCGCTGTCCGAGCTGTAGTGAAGCTCATAGTGCGACGCAAACCAGAAATGGAGAAGGTTCACCTTCAAAGTAATAGCTGCGCCTAAGAAACATATTTACTGTAACACTGAGGCACAGCTTTTATTTTGAGGGGAACCATCTCTATTTCCAGTTTGCGTTGTGCTTTTTCAAGTTTTACTACCGCCCTGCTTGGATTGGAAAGTATTAGCCAACAAACATTAGATATACTGGCAACCATGGCATCTCCTAGCAACCAAAGCAATTAGTACGAGGTTTTTGGTGCAGCACCCTTTGTAACTGATTTCAGCTGTAATACTGTCATGCAAAGATGTGAGAAGTACAATGTTTTGTTTTAAGTGATACGTACAAACAGCCGTATGTAACTGCTTTTCCTTGAAGAGTTGCTTCTTTTTTTTATTGGACCCCTTTTCTTGAAGCCAATTCTGCTCACGGTCATTGTTTTTATTTTGGCTAACAACAAATCACACAGTAAAGCACAACTTTTGACACGAATGGTCATCAGAATTTGCAAAATGATCATCATGTTTATAAAAAAAAATAATTTTTGCTTCAAATGAGTTTGAGTTCATAAAGTTTACTAAGGTTATAGATGAACGATTATATATAGCCAGTGGCTACATCTCTCTTTTACGTACAGTCTGATGGAGATATGTGATTATAAATACACAGGCTGCTTGTTCACGTTGGCTGAATCTTCAGAATCTGCAGGAATCAGCTTTAATGAGCTCTCTCTGCTCCTTCTTCTCGCCCCACAGGTAAACACGGGATCATCTGCTTGGAGGACCTGATTCACGAGATCTACTCTGTTGGGAAGAACTTTCGAGCTGCCAACAACTTCCTGTTGCCATTCAGGCTGTCAGTTGCTCGTCACTCCATCAAAGATAAAGCTGGGCTCCTGAAGGACCTGGGAAACCCGGGGTACCGCGGCACAGATATCAATGTAATCATCAGACAGCTGAACTGAGGGGGGGGGGGCATGTGCAGGATGGACACTGGGCTGGACACCAGTTTCAGAGACACTGTACCTGTTGAGGAGCAGTTGTCACTTCTTTGGCAGAGAAGGCCTTATTACTCGTTCTGTGGAGTCTTTTGCCTTATCCTGTATTAATTATGTTAAAATATTAAAGTTAACACATACGTTAAGATTCCTCAGGTTTTCTGAGGAACAGTCAATACTTGCTACTCACGCAAGGTTATTAATGAAATGATCGAGGAGGGCTGTCCTCCATGCTGAAGCCAGCAGCCCACCTGCTGTAAACTCTTATGGGGTCTGTAACCTCCAGTGTCAATGTGTGCAGCATGCTCACAAAACTGATTGCTGTTATTGAGGAGGGTGATGGATGCTATTGATTTATGTTATAATACTTTTTTTTTTACAATAAAAAACTAAACTAAATGACTGTTCATGTGATGTTTGTTGAGGTGTTTAACTCACACAGTATGTTGACTGTTAAACAGAAGCATGCGCCACACAAGGAAAAAAAAGCTGCTCTAATCGCTCTAATAGAATATTATGGTCAACAGTATTGAACGCTGCACTGAGGTCTAGCAGGACAAGCACAGAGATGAGTCCACTGTCAGAGGCCATAAGAAGATCATTTGTAACCTTCACTAAGGCTGTCTCTGTACTGTGATGGGTTCTGAAACCTGACTGAAACTCTTCAAATAAGCCATTCCTCTGCAGATGATCTGTTAGCTGTTTGACAACTACTCTTTCAAGAAGTTTTGAAATGAAAGGAAGGTTAGAGATTGGCCTATAATTAACTAAGACCGCTGGGTCTAGAGATGGCTTTTTAAGTAAAGGTTTAATAACTGCCAGCTTGAAGGCCTGTGGCACATAGCACAACCTATCTCAACCTATTAGAGATAGGTTGATCTAACTTTTGAAGTTAACTCAGAAAGATCAATTGGAGAAAAAGACTCTAAATGAATATCAATGGTACTGAAAGTAGCTGTAGATAATGTAACATCTGTGAGATGATTATGACTCATTTTTTCTCTAATGGTTAAAATTTTATTTGTGAAGAAGTTCATGAAGTCATTACTAGTTAACGTTAAAGGAATGGTTGGCTCAACAGTGCTCTGACTTTTTGTCAGCCTGGCTACAGCGCTGAAGAGAAACCTGGGTGATGATGAATAGTAAGATCTTTTAGCTTTATGGAGGGCTTTTTTTTTTTTATAAAGGAGCAAAATATTTTTCCAGGCTAAATGATGATCCTCTAAATTTGTGATACACCACTTCCTCTCCAGCTTACAACTTATCTGCTTTAGGTGTGCGTTTGACAGTCATGACAGGCCTCCCGGCAGCTCTATGAGACCAAATGGCTGGCTGGGTAGAGAGCTGCTGGCTACAAACTTTGACTACAAAACTGTGGAAGACTGCTTACGGTTCCTAAAAGATGACAAGCTGGTGTGGTCTTCTTGGGACACTTACTTCACAGCCTGTCCCTGACATCCCTCATTATATGGAACTTGGCCTTCAATTTGTAGATGGTACTAGGGCTAAGTTGGTTTTGCAAAACACCAGCTTTAAGTTTTCCTATGGCACAGTCCCTATCCAGGTCAGTCAAACGTGGTATTCTTGGAGCAGACACTGACCCTGTACCAGGGTCCATGTTCACAGGTGTTGCTAACCAGGCTAACCTGTCATCACCTGGGCTACCAGAAGCTCAGAACAAGAGACAATATCAGAATAAGCTGTTTGGCATTGACAGATAAGACTTGGCTAGTTTTGCATGGGAGCAACCCACAAATGTGTTTTCTATACATGTGGGGCACCATTTAAGGGAAAATAAACAGGCTAAAACATAATGAACCAAACACAGATTTCCTTGCTTTTACATTTTGTGCTAAGTTTATCTTTTTGTGCCTGTATGTTTGAAGCCAAGGGATTAAAACAGTCAGTTGATGTTATGTGCCCTGACTTTCTACAGTATCATCTCTCCTCTGTAGTGCCACCGTTAATTCAGTGAGGCGCATGAGTCACCAGCCGGAGGAGGGGACAGAGATGTGTGCAGCTGCGTATTTACCAATGCGCAGTGAGAGCAGTGAAGGATGGCGTGGGGTCCGTTTTGATGAATGTCAATAATGCATTGTCTGAACTGAGCGTGTGTCATCGGGGGCATGAATGCTGAGAAAATTTCTTCATGCAAGCTTTGGATATTGAAAAGGACAGGTAGGATACAACCGTGTGCGTGCGCGTGTGCTCTGCAGGGTGAACGAGGGATATGTCAATGAGTCGGCAAAATCAATCAGCTGCCATTGCCATGGTGATCAAGTACCAGCGCTGATGACGTGTTCCCTTTGCCCGGTACTGTTGCGGCTGCCCGTGGCATCACGACAAACATCGTCATCATGCCCGAAATGATTGCAACAGTTACAGTGCTCCCATTTTCTATTGCCTCATTTATTCCCGGTGGAAAACTGGAGCTCACAAATCAACACAGTCTATTATTAAAATATCTCTAGAGCACCAGAGCAATCTATTCCCTTCACCGATTTTAGAAAGGCTGGTTTTATGAGATTTGGAAAATGCAAAGAATTGGCGGTGAACGTATTTGAAGCCGTTTCAAATAATGGCAAACCATTCGTTATCATTCAGACTTATTCTTCAGATTATTAAAGAATCCTTTGGTTTGTGTCTCAGTGGTTTAAATAAAGTTACCGCTGCCAAAGATCTTTATAAGAGCAGCGCCAAAAAAAATATAGCTGGAATGCATTTAAGTACCGTTAAGTACAAAGTTGATGTGATGGAGTATGTCAGTTTTATGAAACTATGAAAATACTTGTGTAACATATTTAGTAGATACCCGCTAGTAATTTAAACGCAGTGAAATAAATGGCGGTGGTTAGGTTTAATTTTAGTTTACGGGAAGCACGTGAAGGCAGCTAATCTAGTGTCAAGGAGAGTGGGAGGTCCTACTCATGAAGTGGTTTCAACCCAGTGATGTGTCGCAATTACAGCAGGTTGCCGGCGAGGAGTGGTCCACAGGTAAGCTGAGCTAATAAATTCAGTCAAGTGGAAATATTTTGAAGGGGGATTGGTATTAGCTTGTTTAGCTGTCGACAGAGACAGAGCTCCGACAGAGCCGGCTATCAGATTAGTTTCACGGTGGTGCACGCGGTACCAATGTGAAGTTTAGGTCAGGGTGACTGGGAAACAAAACCATGTGGGCGCACTGATCAATATTTACCTGGCTTCGTGTGCTCGTGCTTGTTGTTTAAGGTTAGGTGATGTCTCTTATGGCTATCATGAAAACAGAACTGCAGCTACATAGCAAAGGTGAGCCGGTTTGGCTAGCTGTGTGGCAGGCAGCTGGAATGAATGAACGCGTGGGGAGTCTGTAGCCTGCTAATGTGTCAGTGTTGGCGTTTCCACGTTAATGTTCCCCACTCTGCTGGGAGCAGCAGTACCTGGAAGGCTTTACGTGTGTTTTTATGCTTCACACTTAGCGCAACAATACAGCACCCAGCAATCCCGCTCAATGTACTGCTTACGGTCGCTTAATTACCTTGTGACGTTCACGTCCGTATTTACGTATTCACGTATTCTTAAAACTGTTGCTCCATTCTGCTCTCAAGTACTCAAAGATAAGTGCTGGGAATGATTGTGTTAACGGAGCCCGTCTTTGATCGTAATTGTATTAATTTTTATGAGTCAACTACAAACTCATAAAACATTAAATTACAAGAGATCCCTGGACTGGAATTTGATAACTCTGCATTATTGTAGGGTCTATAATAACGGGTGTGTACCTTACAATATAAAGCGCCTTGAGACAACTGTTGTGATTTGACGCCGTATAAATAAAATTGAATTGGATGTCATGTGTTATCTAATTTGTAACGTATTTAAGGAAATGTGTCCTTTTGCTGCCACGTTTAAAGTGCCGCCCAATCTAAGTGTCAGGTTTTCTCAGCTTATCTGGTCTGCTGACAGAGAGGAGCTACACCATACTCTGCAGGCCAGTGATTAGACACCTCTGGCGTTACTTTAGCAGTTATCGCTGAAGAATAACACACTGTCATCAGTCACTACAACAAAAACACTTGCATTTTCATAACAAAGCTCATTAAGTGGTGATATCAGGGTTGGGGTGTAAAGCAATCACTGGTGATTGCTTTATACCACTTTATCTTTGTTGCTTATAAAAACAAATTCCACTGTCTCCACTCTGTTTTTTTTTTTCTCCCCTTTTTATCTTGATGTCTGTGCTCGTGGTGATTCTTTTACAGAACAGATCAGGCTGTGGCTCAAGGTTTAATGATTACTCACATTATTGGGCTTTTAGGGTCACTGAGATACAAACTCCGCTGGAGACTGTGGCTGCACAAATTCCAGAGATGATGACAGTAGAGCAGCTGTGCCTGTGTGTAAACGTGGAGCTTGAACAAACATACATGTACGTTTTACCTTCGGTGTCTCTGAAAGTGTTGCATTTTCTTTAATGGTCAGTATATACAACAGTTTTGTATCACCCAATTTCTTATTGTCATAACCTTATAGAACTCATGGTCCGGTAGACAAACAAGAAGTTTAATACATTTACCAGAACAAGCCATTTTTATCCACGAGTCATTTTTCTTATGAACTTGAGGAATCCTGTAACCTTTACGTCACTTTTCCAACTGACCTTTACTTCAAGTGACACACCGAAAACTAGGTTTGATCACTAAGGTGATTTGGATGGAAATTTGGGCAACATACTTAACCTTGAGTTGCTCCCATTGCGTTCACTGAATTTGGAATTTCAATTTTATTTATATAGCATCAAATCACAACAACAGTTGCCTCAATGTGCTTTATATTGTAAGGTAGACCCTACAATAATACATACAGAGAAAACCCCAACAATCATATGACCCCCTATGACCAAGCGCTTTGGCAACAGTGGGAAGGAAAAACTCCCTTTTAATGGGAAAGTGAATGAGAAAGATGACTGTAGAAGAAACTGTACAAATGCTCAGTGCATCATGGGAATCCACCAGCCGCCTAGACCTGTTGCAGCGTAACTAAGGGAGGATTCAGGGTGATGTGATCCAACTTTTACTACATACTTTATCAAAAAGTTTTAAACCTAATTAAAGAAGCTGAAGGCTCTGCCTCCCATTCTACTTTTAAATACTCTAGGAACCAAAAGTAAACCTGCTGTCTGAGAGCAAAGTGCTCTGAAGGGGTGATATGGTACCATAAGTTTAATAAGAGAAGTTTGGGCCTGATTATTCCAGTTGTTGTTGTTGTTGTTGTTGGTATTATTATTATTATTATTTTTTTTTTTATTATTCCAGTTTGGATTCGGGAGACAGACACTCTCTACTTTTAAGATTAGGCTTAAAACTTTCCTTTTTGCTAAAGCATATAGTTAGGGCTGGATCAGGTGACCCTGAATCCTCCCTTAGTTATGCTGCGATAGGTTCAGATTGCTGGGGGACCCCCTTGATGCATTGAGTTTTTCCTCTTCAGTCACCTTTCTCATTCACCATGTGTTAATAGATCTCCCTGCATTCAACCATACTTGTTATTAATCTCTGGCTCTCTTCCACAGCATGTCTTTTATCCTGTCTTCCTTCTTTCACCCCAACCGTTCGCAGCAGATGGCCGCCCCTCCCTGAGCCTGGTTCTGTCGGAGGTTTCTTCCTGTTAAAAGGGAGTTTTTCCTTCCCACTGTCGCCAATGTGCTTGCTCATAGGGGGTCATATGATTGTTGGGTTT
>VOQK01030138.1:0-11890 GCA_015052645.1 Benitochromis conjunctus | reverse complement strand
AGAATATTTTGTGTGCACATGTCAGCATGCCTGAGTACATATGCGCATTATGTATGTTGGCCTGTATGCGTGTGTACATGTGTGTCTTCTGTCTATGCCATTAAGCATTCAAGGCCAATGATGATGATGAAAACCTTTCTTTGCTTTGTGCTCGTGTACCACACACATGTTGTGTGTTATTTAAAGGCATTGTTTCAAAAGTGGTGGCTTTGCTCCTCTTTTTCTGCCAGAGAGATTAAAAATAGAAACATTTATGATCTCTGAATGTACTTTCCCTCCAGGAAGTGTGCAACTGTGGGTGGCAAACATTGGCTGAACATCATCACGTGGTGTTGTCTTCTCATGCCACCATTGGCTGGCACCTGTGGGGCCCTGTGAAGCAAAGCTTTTCTGACAGGACCCAGGAGCCCAGAGGAGTTGCTGGAAACTGGGAGAAGGACAACGTCAGTGGAACCAGGATAGCAGGAGGAGGCTCAACTGATGGCATCAGCTTGGCTGTGAATGCACAGGTGCTGGGGCCACGGATATCATCTAATAATGGCTGTAAAGATTAACCCTTAAGCCTACTTGGAAATCCTTGAAAGTTCTTCCAAACCTTGCAAAGTGCCCCTAAGTACACTTAAGGGTTAAGAGAAATATGAAACAGGGACAGGCGAGGGGCTGATCATTCGTAGCAGTTACACTCTCAGCTCATACTTCAGTTTGTTTGGATTATGTTATTGGTACAAAATACTTGTTTGGTTTCACTCTCTGTGAGGTGAACAAATAATTCATCTTTGAATAAATATGTTATACTTCTAATGATTTCCCCCACTGTAACACCCCCTGGCTGTTATAGTATAACAATAGCATAGAGGAACATTTTTCTGGTTACAGTCATACAACATTTATGGGGAGACAGTGTCCTCTGGTGTCTAATGTTTGGAATACTCTTGGCTGTGACGAAAGGACTTTCAAAATGGAGTACTGGAAAATAATGACTGTTCATATAGCATTTGCCACAATATGCCTTGCTGATGCCTATATATATATATAGTCATTTTTTGACACGTGTCAGTATTATTTTCACCTAATTTCCAATTAAAAATGTAAAATAATCTTGCTCAAGACATTGTGTTAATAATAAACTTACTTTCTTATATCTGCATATTGCATAATGTATACACGCAAACATTCAGAATTAACGATGGACAGTCTTTCCATATTGCTAACCTTCATGATCCAATATACAAACAGGGGTTCAAAGTAAAACTCAGTTAATGAGTAATGAAGTCTGATTGGCAGTTTAATATAAAATCCTGTCGAGTAATTTCAGCTTTTATGAACGGCTGGCCGGTGGTTCTTTCAGCGGATGCCACAGAGACCGTTAAATGACCACATGACCCTGCCGGCATGCGTCATTTTCCCGTCTCACCCCTGTGATGCGTTCACGGTTCAGACGTGACGTTAGCTAGCGCTACAGAGATGGAGTGAGTGTAATCTGAGTACTACTCTAGTGGCTGTCTTTAAAAGTTACTCAGATGTCTTGGGTGCCACTATTTCAAAATCTGAGTTGTTTTTAGCAGCTCAGCATGTATGATAAACTGTTTCTGTGTAGTATGACGCGCAATTCCTGTGCTAAATCCTTTTCAATTTAAGCTATTGTGTTCTTTAGAAATGCCTAATAAATAATAATTATACCAAGTTCCAGTCTTAATAGCAAATGTAACTTGGGCTTATATATTGTAAAATGTAGTTGGTCCCCTGCCCCCCTACACCTGAACTTCAGGTTCACCAACCTGACAAGCCTCACTTTAACCCCTAGTTAAAAATAATATATTAACCAAAATGTCGCAGACAAAAGAGTGCACCGAGTATTGATTTGTCTCCAAGATGCTATCGGTTCATACATCAGATACAGCATGTACCCATGTAGAAATAGACCAGTGTGATATCAAAGACTTTCCCCTAGATGGCAGGCCAACCCTCCCTATAATTACAGTTCTGTCAGACGCTGTTCTCAAAAACTGTTGAACACCAATATATGATCAAAGACTTGAAAATATTTTCTGACTTAGAAAATTATTTTAATGTGAAATGCCACTGTTGACCATTTTAATGTTAAATTTGGATCCAATTTTCAGTTAGGTTTTCATATTTCATTTAATATATCGTAATTCACATGAAATTAAAAATTTCACCAACTTGTCACTGTATTAGATATACTTGTGAAATGTGTTAAACTGCTCAAGATAAATATCTAATCAGCCAATCAGAACAACTCAATGCATTTAATCACATAGACATGGGCAATTTGACCTCCTGAAGTTCACACCAAGCGTCAGAATGGGGAACAGCTAATGGTGACTGGGAAAGTAAAGCTGTGGGAAACTGCCAAGTAGGTGTTATATCCTGTGCACAGCGAAAAGAGGACATGGGCTTGGTGGTGGAATGAGGAAGTACAGGAAAGTGTTCAAAGGAAGAGACATAAGCCCTAATGAAGAAGTCTAAGAAAGAGGACAGTGGACTTTTTGATCAGGTTTAACACAGTTTGTGGAGGGACAGGATTCCTGAGGAATGGAGAACACGTATACTGATTCTCAAGAACAAGGGTGATGTGCAGAACTGTAGTAACTACAGGAGGATAGAGCTGATTAGGCTCTGTCCTCCTGTAAAGTTGTGGGAAAGAGCTGTTGAAGCTAAAAAGAGAGGTGACAATCAGCGAGCAGCAGTGTGGCTTTATGTCGAGAAAGAGCATTACATGTGTGATGTGTTGATGGAGAAAAGCAGAGAAGGTCTTTGTGGATCTAGAGAAAGCATATGATAAAAAGCCAAGAGAGGAACTGCAGCCTTTCCACAGTGCACAAAGTATCAAAACCTCTAGCAAATCCCCCAGCAGGATCTTCCTCTTCTAGAAGAAAAAGGTATTTTTAGTATTCACAAGGGGTCACCACACCACGTAGCTCCATGTGAGTTTTTACACTGGATTCCCTTCTCACAACTCCAAATGAATTTGTGCCTCCTCGCAGGGACAAGCTGTAAACCACTACACTGTGGAGCTACAAGGATCGTCCTCTTCTACCGTTGTAAAAGAAAATGATGGATTGGATGATGGATGAGCAGGTGGATCTGTAAACAGGGGTGGGGAACCTTGACCTGAAGGTAGCTCAGAGTCCTCCACCATTGTATCACCAGAGATGGAGAGGGATAACGGTAAGGTTAAAACTCTGAAAAGAGTTTGGGAATGAAGCTGTAGGGCTGGAGGGAGGTGTCAGAATTTGGAGATGAAAATTTGGCTGGCTCCCCGGCGATCCTCCAGAGGTCTATCAGAGTCTTCCTGCAGGTGATACAGCTAATCCCCATCATTCTTTTCAGCATGGTTAATGTCTGGATGGTTAGCTGGAAGGTGAACAGGTGAGAGCTTCTGTCTTGATGTAGTCACCTTCAAAGATTTTTCCTTATAAATGCTTTAGCAGGTGCTGAAGAGGTATGGAGGCAGATTCTGAAGGAAAAAATGTTTTTGTCACCATTACTGTCTCATTTCAATTATGACAGCTTTAGAAGAGTGAAGTGATATTTTCACCAACTTCATCCACCTTCTCCACTCAAACATCCACCAGCATAGGAAACGTGGTCTTGAACACTTTACACTCTGATGAAACACTCCAGAGCAAAGTACTCTGAGGCAGTCTCCTCGACAGACTCACATCTTTGTCTTGGATGGAAGCCATCGTTCTGTGCAAATGTTTTTGAATATAAAGTAGTGCTAAAAATGTTGCCTATCTTCTTTCCAGAAAGCTCTAAGTTGCTAGGGAAGGATGTTAACAAGACACAGGTACATCCTCCTTTCCTTTATCCACAAATCACTTAACCACTCCAAGTGAGGTGAGTTTTAACACTCCCCAATCGTTGGGGATTGGGGAGTGTTCTCTCTCACCAATTTAAATGTTGCTACAAAAGACCTCTTCCCAGAGTGTCACCCACCAGGTACAGACAGAATTCCCCCGTCGCGTCCTTGGACATGTTTCCCCATCTTCCACTTATTTCACAAGACTCTGAGCACCACTCATCCAGAAGAGACGCAGTTGGTAGCAACTGGATATGGCAGAGAAATATCACAGTTTTAGGCGCTCCTCTTCCTTGTTAATATATTCATTCACTCTCTAAGACAAGAGTTTTTTGTTTTTCTTTTTCTTAACCTTATCGCACTCATAGACTGCATGCACTCACCCGTAACTAAATAGGACACGTGGTTAAACACAATTCTAAGATTTGTAGGAGGGATAGAATTGAACTGATGATGTAACACAGACAAAAAAAAAATGTATTACCCTTTGTGACCTTAGCTGTGAAAACATAGTCTGGTAAAAGGTATATAGTTTATGTGTGTGCCTTTATATTTTAGCAGTAACCCTCAGTCCACGTCACCAGGTTCCTCCTCCTTTGTGTCTGTCAGCTTGTGTGTGTGTGTATGTGTGTGTGTGTGTCCCTGTGCATCCATGTGTGTGCATGCCTGGTAGGTTAAATCCAGTTTCTCCTCGTTTCTATCTCTCTTTCTGCCTGCCTCTGTCACTCACACACTCACACTAGCTTTACTCTTAACACACACAAACACACACACACACGCGCACACACACATATTAAAACCACACAAATTCAACAGAGGATTGTAGTTGGTCCATTTTTCTGTTGCTTTAAAACTCAATATATCGCCTTCATGGAGGATTACCACAAACCTGACCAGCAGACAGTGCAAGCACTGAGGAACATCGCCAACCGCCTCCGAATCAACTCGATCAAGGCAACAACTGCAGCGGGCAGCGGGTAAGTTGATTCTTGCACACGAGCTTTGCTGTAAGATTGTAAATGCACTGCAAATATAAACATATGAAATGTGTGCATAACATAATGCAAAACCTATTTTTCCTTTGCATCATGCACTGATCAACAGAAATAGTCACACCCAATGAAATATGCATGAACAGATCAGGATGTAAGGGACAATGTGTCCTTCTTTTGTTCTCTCCTTTGATTTTAGATTAACTCGAGCATGCACTGCTGTTTGACAAATTTAGATTTTGCTCAAATAATTGTATCATTTTATTTCAGAAAATGTAAAAATCTGCATTGTGTCATTTCACTGCAATTATACTTTACTTATAGCATATTAGATATACTCAATGGTGTAAAAAAATGTTCAAAATCTTTTAAATTGATGTGCAAGCAGAAATGAATGTAAAACACTTTAATGACATCAACAGAATTTAGGTTATTTGATTTTTTTAATATTTACTTTGGTTACAAGATAATAATCGTCTATTTTACTAGATAATATGCCCCTATGAAGAATTTGACACAGCCGACTGCCCTCTATAGTATAATGGTGGCTGAACTGTACATAGCAATAGACTCAAGTACTGTGTGGCTGCTGCAATCATGCAATCCTCTACAATGGAAATTTCAATGACAAGCTGCCTGTAATCTTTAATATAATTTTTCCTTAGAGCTCTTATTGATTATGAATGTCTACTTTTGAATAGCAAGCAATTTATTTTATTGGAGCCTAACTCCCTTTTGCACAATTCTGCAGTGTTAAGCCTACAGTGATATGAAAAGAAGAACACTGAGCACAGAAAAATATTACTTGACTTAAAATATTCCAACACTTATTATTATTATTAAAGACTTATTGATCTCAAATACTTGGAAACATGGAAAGGATAGCAACAAGGTGAACGCGCCAAAATACTTGCCTCCAGACTCCATGGAGCTGAAATTTGGGATTTCTTTGTGACGGAAGTTGGTGGTTTAATAAAATGCATTAATGCCAATTGTTTATAGATGCAACATATTTTAATGTTACAATTAATTATGGGCAGCATATACTAACAGTTTACGGGTCTCTGTGTGATAGTCTTGACCAGCACTAATTATGGTGTTTGAAAAAAAGCAATTTGAAGTTGTGTTTTTTTACTTTTTTGTCAGCCTATGTTGCACGGTTTTGATAAATGAATTGCATCTTCATTTGGCATCTCAAGCAGAAATTTTAGCTCATAAAGTCTGCTTTGTGATAGCTTTACCTACAGTGATACTGCAGCATTTGGGACAGTACCATCAATTTATAGCAATAGTAGATTTTATGCAAATACACCACGCTACCAATAATAAACATATTAAAGTTTAACTCGTTTTTTGATTTTACTGTTTATTTGGATTCATTTTAACAGCACCCTCTCATACACTGTACAGATATCCCACGTCATGCTGCAGTGTGGCAGAAATCATGTCTGTGCTTTTCTTCCACACTATGAAGTACCGCCCTGAAGACCCAAGAAACTTCAACAACGACCGCT
Source organism: Benitochromis conjunctus (assembly GCA_015052645.1). Lineage (NCBI taxonomy): Eukaryota > Metazoa > Chordata > Actinopteri > Cichliformes > Cichlidae > Benitochromis > Benitochromis conjunctus. Next base: position 5,558 of record VOQK01030138.1, on the reverse strand, counting down.
TTATCCTGTCTAAGGTGAGAGTCAGTAAGCTCTGCTGGTTTGGATATGAGAGCTTCTGTTCCTTTTGTAATTGTAATGCCTTGCATCTTTTCACGTCTCTCTCAGGGTCATGCTGCTCCTGCATTGTACTCCATATGGGTTGAAACAGGTTTTCTCAAGGAGAGCGAATTGCTCAGTTTGTGCCAGGTTGACTCTACCCTGGAGGGGCACCCAACTCCCGTAAGCCGCCACATACTGTACCTATACCACACCTCAGGAATCAAAGAGCGCAAACTCTACTCAGACTTTATTGATTTATTTGATTTGTGTGCATTCCAGAAACAACAATTTGTGGACGTCGCCACTGGATCTCTGGGGCAGGGTCTTGGTGTGGCCTGTGGAATGGCTTACACTGGGAAATATTTTGACAAATCCAGGTAATTCCTTGTCCACACGCAATACACAAAACACCTATGGGAAAAAAGTCATTTTTTGCAGATTTACATGAACATATCAACTCTGTTTTTTCAATTATGGACACAGCGTTGCATCGTATTTTTTTGTAGTGCTTTCAATTAGGATTTTCCACATTCTGTGGGTGTGTACTGCAGCTACATGATCTGCTCTAACAATTCTTCTGCTCTAATAATCACAGGCGCAGCAGTCACGCCTCAGATATTTTTACCACCCAAGCAGATTTCATTTTGGAATAAAATCCAGATATTATGCCTTAGACCGTTGATTTGTTTTAAGTTGTCATAAATGTTGTCACAAAAGTCTATCCTATTCCTTTGTATAAGCAGCTACTTTATTTGACGACATTTGATTCATCTGCTAATATTTCATGATTAATAGGTGAATAACAGTACAAAACATGGTCTTAGTTAAACACTATTTGGCACTTATGGCTTACAAGTTACAAAGGTAGGTGTGAAATTAAGCAGTCACATCTCAGCCCTCAGGACGCTTTAACATGTCACAGCTGATCACCCATCCAAGTATCATATAATGGTGATAGAACAAGCCTGACTGGAAAGGCGTTTTCCTCAGCCATTGCTTTTTTTCTCACATCCACAACACATCACCGTCATCTACACAAACATAAAACATAAATACAGTATGCACAGCATAATCATGTAATCTTGGCTTGTTCTCCACCGCAGTTACCGTGTCTTCTGTCTGCTCGGGGATGGTGAGATGTCAGAGGGTGCTGTCTGGGAGGCCATGTCATTTGCCTCCTACTACCAGCTTGACAACCTGGTGGCCATTATGGACATCAACCGTCTTGGCCAGAGTGACCCTGCACCCTTGCAGCATCATGTAGAAAAATATCAGAAGCGTTGTGAAGCCTTTGGGTAAAATTGCATATGAGAAATCCATATTGATTTAGAGGCTGGTTAGCATCAATATATAGTATAAGCTCTGAAGGAAGACTGTAGTTAGTAAAATACAATCTTCCTGTATTTTCTGTATATTCCACATATTTCTTATTTCCTATATTTCACATAAATATGTGTGTGTGTGTGTGTGTGTGTGTGTGTGTGTGTGTGTGTGTGTGTGTGTGTGTGTGTGTGTGTGTGTGTGTGTGTGTGTGTGTGTGTGCAGAGGTCAGCGGGTCATGCAGGAAAGACTGATCCTAAGGGACAAACTGCCAGTGTTACTCAGACACTCCTCAAAAACAGACACACACACACACACACACACACACACAGATGTTGTTCTTTCGGACTGTCAGTCTGACCATTGTGATGTGGACATTGCCAGGGCTGACACTAAAAGGGGACAGGACTCAGCTCTTATCGTCACGGTAACAATCTGATGGGAAGACAGACGAGCTCCAACCGCCACACCTGATCATGAAGGAGGAGGACAGTCTCTTTGAAACAATCCCCGCCATACACCAAGCATTCGCTTCGTCTCATTGTCACATGTGCACACACACTGGGATAACTCAACATAGATTCATCTTTATGTATGTATATATATTTGCGTGTGTGGTATACTGTGACATCTCACCACAACATTCATCCTTCTTAAGCCCCCTCAGATGCTCCAGATACTCCGGATAGCTTCTAAAAAAGGTAAAGACTAACACTAATGTAAAAGTATGCACAAAAAGTGATTAAGCTAGCTAGCAACAGGGATTTTATCATTTATTCAAATAAATATATCCAGAAATTTGTAATCATTTAAGGTTTGTCATAAGATTTATGGTTCAGTGATTTATTGTCATAACTTTAGATGTTGTTTTTCCAACAGTTGAAATTTAGTACATATATTCACAATCTTACCCTTGGGGTAATTTGTAATAACTGAGGATTTAAACAACATCAATTAAAAATGCAATTTGTTCAACGCTTGTTAACTATGTGAAGATTAGCAACCTAAAAAAGTGGTATATCTTTCATCTTCTCAACATCCACCTAGCTTATCTTTATATGCAAGTTAGCATGCAAACATTAGCATTTTACCTTCATGGATATTTTTCATTTTGTCTTAGAGTGCCAATGATATTTTTGCACCTCAGATCAGAGCCCAGATAAATGCCACTCAAAGTTCCAGTAGCAGACACGTCTCTATATAAACTGTTCAGAGGAGACTATGCAAATCAGGTCAAATAGCTGCAAAAAAAACACTACTAAGGAAAAGCAACAAGAAGAAGAGATTTGTTTGGGCCAAGAAATACAAGGAATGGACATTAGACCAGTGGAAATCTGTGCTGTGGTCTGATAATTTGAGATTTTTGGTTCCACCTACCGTGTCTTTGTGCGAAGCTGAATGGATGGTCTCTGCATGCATGGTTCCCACTGTGAAGCATGGAGGAGGAAGTGTGATGGTCTAGGGATGCTTTGCTGGTGACACTGTTGGGGATTTATTCAAAACTGAATACACACTGAACCAGCACGGCTACCACAGCATCCTGCAGCGACATGCCTCCTATCTAGTTTGCATTTAGTTGGACCATCATTTATTTTTCAACAGGACAATGACCCCAAACACACCTCCAGGCTGTGTAAGGCCTATTTGACCAAGAAGGAGAGTGATGGAGTGCTGAGCCAGATGGCCTGGCCTCCACAGTCACCTGACCTAAAACCAATCGAGATGGTTTGGGATGAGATGGACCGCAGAGTCCGCAGAACAAGTGCTCAGCATCTCTGGGAACTCCTTCAGGACTGTTGGAAAATAATTTCAAGTTATAACCTCATGAAGCTCATCGAGAGAATGCCAAGAGTGTGCAAAGCAGTAATCAAAGCAAAGGGTGTTTTGAGTTATTTCATACTTTTTTGTTTACTACATAATTTCATATGTGTTCATTTATAGCGTTGATGCCTTCAGTGAGAATCTACAATGTAAATAGTCATGAATATAAAGAAAAACCATTAAATGAGAAGTTGTATCCAAAAATATGACAGTGGGATGGAAAATCGTTACTGCTATCGATTAAAACTTGCATAATGAATTTGAGGTCTTTAGAGGCCTGAGAGTTCAGTGATCTTGATTTTGAATTTCATGTAACTGTACTTTCATATAGTTCCAAATGTATCTGCTTTACATTTATCTTCATTTGTTCTGCACTAGTGTGTTTCCCTCTATGCCTGAGTGTGTCCAGGTTATGCATGATTCCCATAAGAGGGCAGCGTGAATGCTGACATGTCTGTTTTTTTTATCATCTGAGAGTAATTTGAGCAAAATCCATTTTTTTTACATCCAGATATAGTTCATTTTATACATCCTTATATAACAGAAGTTGCACTGAGCTGGAAGCTTTAACTGGAACTCAACAGTATATTGTCCGCAAACATGTCTATTTGCAGTAGATGCACAGAAACACGCACTAATACACACACAAAGACACACACACACACATGCACACATATGTAGATGATAAGCTCCAGATATTGATGCACTATTCAAACATTTTTTAACACAATTACAATTTTGTTTTTTCATAAGTTTTACTTATACATACTTACTTAACCAGATGTCTTTTTCTTGATTAGCTAAGCATTTCTAACATTTGTTGTATTGGGACTGAACTACCAGGGCAGTCGCCTCTCCTCCTCACCTTGCCTCCCTGACTGTCTGTCACCTCTGAGCTTTAATACAAAGGGACGTACACGATTGACCTGGTTCCAGAGCAGTAACAGAATGTCTGGACACTTTACAGCCGGTAAAGAGAGATGCACTATTAACCTCCATCACCTCCGCCTCCCTCACTTTCTCTCTCCTGTCATTCTCCACTCCGCCCCCCTTCCGCCTCACCATCACTACCTGGAATTGGCTGGGGGTGAGGTGTTGGTGAGAGGGACATCAGAGGGGCAAAAGAGTGGGGTTAAGAGCGGGGTCAGCGGCTTTGTGTGATATGTCACCCTGTTGGTATTATAGGCATGTCCAGCTGTGGTGATCACTTGCTTTAAAGTATACAGTTATTGGACTGATACTGTCAATGACACAGGGTGCAGTTGTGGATGGCAATAGGCAACACCAACAGTAATGAAAGTCACATAAATGCAATATATTGTTAGAGGTGTATCGTTTGTGTAAAAGAGTGCTGATGGGAAAGCGTCAGAGTCCTCTGGTCACTGCTACATCACACTTGTATGGAAAAAATGAACTCCACAATGTGTTCAAAAGCATCCTCTATTTCTACTAAATATAGGATATCTGATGTATTGATAACTTTCCAGCTACAGTGATTAATATAGCACAGTGGTTTTTAAACTGGGTCAACTGAAAACCAGGGGTCCGCAAGACATAGATTGGGGATCCCCGAAAACACGTAGTGGCCATAAATACATGCGCATCATCCGTGGTTGAGCTAATTAGCACAATGGACAAATATTTAAGTCCGTCCACTTAATCAAGTAATGCAAAACCCAAACCAGCTAAAATTAGAAAGACCAAAATGTGTTGTGTGTCTTCAAGTGCTAACAAATGAAGGCAGCCGTGCTAAAGCGGCATCATATCACAAAGCGCCCAGAGTCACAGATTTCCTTTATTTAAGCATTTTGTTGGAAGGTACAGGAATCCATTCATCCACCACAATAATCTCCATAATCATACTTTCTAGTTTCTGGAACTGTGTCCTGTTCAATTCACATCAGTTTTATTTATCCATCCAGCCATCCATCTTCCTCCGCTTATCCAGGGCCGGGTTGTGGGGGCAGCAGCCTAAGCAGAGAAGCCCAGACCTCCCTCTCCCCAGCCACCTCCTCCCGCTTGTCCGGGGCAACACCAAGGCGTTCCCAGGCCAGCCAAGAGATATAATCTCTCCAGTGTGTCCTGGGTCTGCCCCAGGGCCTCCTCCCGGTGGGACATGCCGGGAACACCTCACCCAGGAGGCACCCACGAGGCATCCTTGTCAGATGCCCGAACCACCTCAACTGGCTCCTTTCAATGTGAAGGAGCAGCGGCTCTACTCTGAGCCCCTCCCGGATGGCCGAACTTCTCACCCTATCTCTAAGGGAGAGGCCAGCCACCCTTTGGAGGAATCCGCGATCTTGTTCTTTCGGTCACTACCCACAGCTCGTGACCATAGGTGAGGACAGGGACGTAGATCGACCGGTAAATTGAGAGCT
>VOQK01030133.1:5760-19123 GCA_015052645.1 Benitochromis conjunctus | reverse complement strand
CTGATTGGCTTTGGAAGCAGAACACATGTGGGCGGGGCCTGAGTGAAGCCATGCCGAACACCACCTTCAGCCAAACGCTGCACGTCGTTGACGGGACTCAAACCCAAATCTGAGCCCCCCCGCATACACACTGCACGCAGCAGAGCAGCCGTAATCCAACTGTTACAGCTCCAAATATCCAGGTGAGAGGTCGTGTGTGCAGGTGTGTCTTACCTGTGTAGTATCCCGGGGGGAGGACCTCATCCTGTTTGTAGTTCTGTTCTCCAACCAGCTGCCGCAGAGCCTCGGCCACCAGACCTTTATAACTGGCAGAGAACAGGCCAATCAGAGCTCGGCTGCTGTCTAAAACATCATGGGGTTAATATTCTGGTCGAATTGGTGTCAAGCACACCTGTCGGGTCAGTGTGCAGCGTTACCTGTACTTGCGGTTGACCTCGTCAGCGGTGAGGGCGTGGTCAAACATCAGAACCTTGTGTGTGTCCTGCAGTCGCGGCCCTGTGTAGTCACTGTACTCCAATTCGACGGCGGCATCCAACAGAGACAGGTATCGCCTGACGATGAGAGCATATGGGCTGTCTGCGGGGACAGCAGCACACTGGTCACACTGGTTAAACTGGTACTGTTAATCCGTCTATGGTTACAACAGGATTTGATATTTGTTATCAATCATGAGTGGTAAACCAGTCACAGTGGATGGTGTGACCGGTCAATAGGGAATCGACCAGTAGTCCAGGTCCTTGGACTTGTCAGTCTGCTTGCCTGTTGGTTCTTGCACTCTCACTACGATCAGCTGATTTCAGTCGGCGTGACGGAGGAAGACGGTAGTGCAGTCTCCAGCATGGATACGGACACTAATTTTATTTTTACTGCACAAAAGGACGAGAGCGGGACGGTGAAGTAGGGACTGCTCCAGGACGGAAACACCTGCATCGTGCTGCTAACACAACTTCAGCTCTTTGTAGGCACCTGCACAGACAGCGTGCTAATGCGAAGCTAGTCAGACAGCATGCCAACGCTAAGCTAGTCAAGAACCCAGAGCGATGTTAAAGCAGAGTGTATGCAGACCTTAGCCCAGCAGCCAGAGCCTGAACTTCAACAGGCAACAAACTGATGAGCAGTCGGCTGAAGCCTCTACCTGTTCATGTCTCTACAGTGGAATCACCATGACAACCAAATTAAAGCCTCTTTTTGAGCTGCTTTCCATCTTTGCTTTGTGTTCATACCTAAATGCTGAGAGAAAGATCACGCGTGTCCTCAGTAGGATAGAGATCTGTGTTGGCATGTGGGGCTGTAGCCTCACGTTTATATTGTTAAATAATGATTCTGAGTTCACGTGTTTCAGATCAGAGAAACGTGAAAGTAACGTAACAAGTAGTATAACGAATGTCTTTATCCTGGAAGTAACTAAGTAACGTACTGCTGTAACGTACTTTAAGGAAAAGCGTTCTGTGTAATATGAGTAACAACTTTTTACATATTCCCATCCCGGCCGGTCACAGGGAAAAGTCAGTTTCATGTTGGCTATACTCACTGGTGACGTTGCTGATGAAGGCGGAGGAAAAGACCCGGTGGAGCACCAGGCCGGGGAAATGTCCGAGCTGGAACAGAGACATGAGGATGTTGACCGTGGCAAGCGGCGAGCTGAGTGCCTTCAGCTCCACCACCTCTTCCAGCCGGGAGAAGAACTGCTGCTCATTGGACGGACGGTAGCTCATCCGGCTGAACGGGAACACCAGCTTCTGGATTACCTGAGGGCAAACACAAACACACCTGCAGTCCTGTGCGCAGCTGTCAAGATCACATGACCGCCGGACCAGCCTCACCTTACTGTCCAGGTACTCCGCCTTCTTCACCAGAAAGTCAGCAATGGTGTCAAGCAGGCGGGTTTCTCTCAGCCGATGGCGGGCAATGTATTTGGCGATCAGCGCCATTGTGTAGGGTGTGATGCTATCCACCTTCTTCGGTAACTCTTCTGTTGGAGAGAAAGAGGTCACTAGTTAAAGTGAGTTAGCAGAGGCGGAGTCACCTGAACAGTTGAGACAGCAATGGCCGCATGTTCGATGGCGAGAGATTGAAGGTGAAGCGACCCACCTGCCAGGCTGCTGATGAACCTCTCCTGTCTGTTCTGGTAGAACAGGTGAGAGCTGAAGATCAGCTCCAGACTCTTGTTACTCGCCTCACGGGCACACGCTGCCAGCATCTCATCCAGCAGCGCCATCTCCTGGTCTCGAACGCCGCTCACACTCGCCAACGTGTGTTTAACCAGACGCAGGATCTTCCTGAGGACGGACGCACACATGCAGTTAACCGCTACAACTGCCGCTGACATTGCAAACCTCAGCAGGGGTATCAGAAACAACGACCCAGGTAACGCGTGTTCCTCACCTGTTGGCAAGCAGTTGTTCAGGGTTAGGCATGCCATTGTTAGTGGCAGCAGCCTCATGTGGTTGCAATGACCGCCATTTTAGCCTGTAATAGGAGAGCAGCAGGAAGAGCGTCTGCGGGTGGCGCTCTCGCTCTAGGTTTTTCTCCAGTCCGGCGAGGCAGGCCTCAGTGAGTGGATGCTGGCTGCCCGGGTGGAGCTTCATGCTGGAGCTGAACACCATCGACACGTCCTTCTGGTTGAACTGGTTCAGCCGGGCCTCAGACTCCGCCTCCAGCACCTGCACCACCTCAGAGTCGCTGGGCAGACCTGTGGGGGGTCAGATAAAGGTGAGTGACGTCACTGCCGGTGATGGCGGGCGTGCGTCCGAGCGTCACACAGCCACTTACCGAGCGCGGCGACGGCGTACAGGCAGTTCACAATGCTGAAGTTGTCGAACTTGGCGCAGTCGCTGACGATGGCGTTGCAGAGCGTCCGGAAGTCCTGATGCTCCAGGATCTGTCGGCCGTTGCCCTCCACTCCAGAGGCCTCGCCGTCGGTCTCATTGCCACCGGCACGGGCGGGGGGCGTAGCCTGCAGCAGCTGTCCGATCTTCTGCAGGGCGACCGGGTAGTGGTTGTGGGAGATCTTGGCGGGGTTCTGGGTGACCCAGCGCAGCACCTCGTCGGGCCGCCGCGAGCGCTCGATCAGCCGCTTCATGGTGAAGAACGTGTCGTAGCTCATCTTCTCGTGGATGAAGTTCCACGTCTTCTTCTTGCTGGTGGCAGCTCCTCCAGCGGGCCCGCCACCCCCATATGCATGGAAGGCACCGTGGTGCTGGAAGTGGGGGGGCAGCGAGGGCAGGGCCAGGTGGTGCGGCTGCGGGTGGTAGTGGTGGTGGAAATGCGCTCCCCGGTGGGTGTCAGGGCGACTCTGGTACAGCGGGAAGGCAGGGGGAGGCGGGGCTGCATGTGGGTGGTGGGGGTGAGGCACCTCGAGCACAGACAGTCCTGGCCTCCGCCCCTGTTTTACCCCGCCCCCTGCACCTCCCCCGCCTCCTCCCCCCGCGGTGCCGTACAGGCGGGCGGCGTACATGGCGACAGACTGAGCAGCAGGGCGGGGGGAGCAGGGAGGTAGGCGGCGAGCTCGGCTCAGGAGGCGCCACCCAGTGGACAAACGCAGCATAGTCCAACAGCCAGACCGTCTGCAGACATCGGCGTAGTGCACCTGCAGAGATATACAGGTACAAATAAGAAACATGTCGCCTGAGGGGTCGAGCAAATTCTGAGAGATCCTAAAAATGCTAATTCTGTCCTGACAAGGCTCCGCCCCTCCCCATTAGGCAGGTCCAATCTTAAAGTTGCATCATAGGTGAAGCTGCATGAACACAAAAGAGTGTGTTCCTTTCTTATAACTGATCCAAGCCGCGCACCACTGCACTAGATCACGCATCCATTGGACGTGAAACGTACAGCTTATTGCACCAGCATGATGTGCTCTTATATAACCATCATTAGCTTACAGCTTAATCAGTTTCCTGTTTGACGTTTATTCAGCTGAGTGAAAACTTTAATCTGAGCCAAACCGATTTACTCAGGAACAAATCAAACACTGAAAAAGCCAAACAGTAACCTGTTTAAGTTATCTAAGAGACTTATATATCATGTTTAACCTGAGCAGAGAAAGACCGCGGGGGGTCTGAAAACGATGTGCCGGGAGTCCACTGTTCTCGCTGGCTCTAGTGACCCTTGACCTCCCGGTCAGCTCGTCACTGAAAACGTCGGAGCACTTTTGCATATATGTGATGTCCTGATAAACCGAGCAGATATTTGAAGTTTACACAGCTACATTCTCACCTGAAAATATCTGAAATTTTTATTTTGTGACCCAGAAAAAGTAATGTTAAAACTAAGTAGCTGCCGCCATTGTTGGAAACTGGCCGCGCTATGAATTCTGGGATAGGTTGGGGCACGAAGGATACACCCGACCCAGCATTCAAATCTGGGGAAAAGGAGGACGCATTTGTTGGCCGCATTCGGAGCAGCCTTCGTCGCCCGGCTGTAACGTAATCAGCCTACAAATGCTCCCCCTGAATTTGGACAGCTATGACTGATTCTTCTTCTGCATTTAACAGCAGCTGGTATCATTGTAGATGCATTGCTGCCATCTTCTGTTTCAGTCCATTATTACACTCTTAAATCCTACTATTTATTCCTGCATCTTTCACAATCTTACAAAGCTTCAAACGCTTCGACTATTAAATTAATCGTCGACGATTTTAATTGTCGACGTAATCGTGATTAGTCGACTAATCGTGGCAGCCCTACCATGCATACCCCTAACCCTGGTTACATCAACATCTGACAAGCACATCTCATCACGCACGCACGCACGCACGCGCACACACACACACACACACACACACACACACACACCTGAGAAGGGGGATTTATGGCTGAGCAAAGCCAGGCGTTCACTGCCTGTCTGCCAGATGGGGCAGTGTGCGAAGTCTGGGCTACAGCTGATCTGCTCGTGCTCTTGTTGGTCCCTGAGTTCTACCACACAAAGAGCTGAAGTGAAACCGAATGTGGAAAAACAATAACTTTTATTTTTGATCTCCTGTTCCCCGCCATCGTTCCCCGCTCTCTTCCAGCCCACTTGTCACCCAATTAACATTCGGCAGTCGCACATGTCATCCACTTCTAGTGTGTTAAAGCATTAAAGCACAGAACCATTTAGTATATTTTATGTTTGTTGCCATGGAGACCTGATGTGAAGACACAATTGTGTTACTGTCCTACAGTAGCACTCACCTGTCCAGGTAACGTCTCAACGAACACGTTAACTGATTATCACTAGGTGCTCTCCTCACACGCACACCTGCAGAATGGACACCAGAAATGAACAGAGCATGTCCGGTAGTGACCCTGAACCTGTCCAGCAGGGGCACCTGCTGAACCCTCACCTGACCTGACAGTCAATGAGCTGCTCGCAGACCACGCCCCCCAGCTGTCCTTCCTCCTGTCACCTGAAGTCAGGCCCACTTGCTAACATTAGCATGTAACACCCAGCATTGCCATTTAACCCCAAACCTGCTAAAGTCCCCGTGGGGTCACAGCAACGTCACTCGCTACGTCATAAAAATATGATGTCATGCTTTAAATGGCCTTCAGGGATTGAAAGTAGGATCCTGGGGCTGTTTCGCCAAGAAGCTGCCGGACAGCTGGCAAAGCTAGCCGGCTGACCCCGCTAAAAGCCGGAGCTAGCGGCGGAAAGCATGAGTTCATCAAACCTGCAGGAGCAACTAGGCTAATTGCTGCTGCTTGCTAATCCGGGGAGAGCAGGCTAGCTGTAAACTAAACTAAGCTAAACTAAGCGACTGTAACTTCCGCCTGCAGGAGAGTTAGCATGCTACCCTCTACTAGCCGCTGTTAGCCCGCCGGGAAGCGGGGACTCGCCGGGTTGTACGCAGGTCACGGCGCGCGCTCCCGGGCCACTGGGCGCGTGACAGTGCGGGAGAGTTTACCTCATCGCTCAGAAACGCTGCAGCTTCGCTCCTGAAGGTCCTGAGGCCGCAGAGAGAGCGGGATCAGCGTGGAGACAGTCCGCGGTCAGCCGCTCCGATCCTCCGCACAGCCCGGGGACGCCATCCTGCTCTACCCGGCATGCACCTGGAGGAGAGGCCGACAGCGACCCCCGGCGGCTGAAGCCGGGAGCGGCTCTGTGTGATTTTATTGTTTTAAAATATATTCACGTTGTAACCGCATGAAGACTGTTACTGCATGTTCATAATCTCTTTCTGTAGGGCGTAGTCCGTGGGCCCAGTAATAATCGACCTTTAAAAGTGATTCTCCTGGTGTTGGAGGGCTCTGTGGAGGTCAGAGGTCAGCGCTCCTGCTGGCCTGGATTCTTGTATTTGAGGTTCAGTTGTCTTATGTGAGCACGAAGGGAGCAGCAGTTTATGATTAATGTTCAGTCACGCTGGAAAGCTTGAAATAAAAGAGTTTCTGATCAAGATGAACTGTGACACTAACACGTCAGCATGTGTAACAGGGTTTCACTCGTGTGTGAGTATCTGAGCGTGTTGTGTCACAGTTTGTTGAACTGGGAGCTGTTTCATGATGTCTTTGTTTTTATTTTTTATGACATAAAAATATATTTGCGCACAGAAAAATGCAGAAAATATATAATCCTGCACAGTTGTTGTGGAGAACCTACTCAATGCTTTTCTAAAAGTGTGTTTGCGGCTCCTTAGGTGCCGGCAGGGGGCGCCAGAGGGCGGAGTCAGCAACAAGGCAGCACACGAAGAAGAGCTTGCAGGTAAACATGTCGGCTTGCTGCTGTCACGGAGCAGCTCGGGTGAACTTGGAACGCGCTTAGCCCGGCTCGGATCCGCGTGAGAGAGCCGGAGGATGGCTCACCAGTACCTGCGGCTGTCGGCGGGCTGCCGCGGCCTGTTCCGCCTGCTGCCGCCCTCCGGAGCTCCGGCCAGGCTGGTAGGTGCACTACGGGCTAACATGCTAAGAGGCTAATCCCGCAGCCCAGAGCCGGCGGGATGCTGAACTCTGGGCCGAGGCTGCGCAAAGGCCCGCGCGACCCGCGGGGGCAGCTGGCTTCAAGTTTACGATAAATAAACAGGAAGTGCGTATGTCCTGTCGACATACCACGCACTGATACCAGCTACAGACAGGTGTAGACAGGTACAAGGTACAGCTGCGTTAACTTGGCTGTTCATTTCTTATCTCTTTACCTCCATGATAACTGATGCTGGAGAAGTTAGAGGTATGCCATGAGCACATACTGACCAATCGGATCAATGGAGAATAGTCCTGGATCCCTCGGCCCTGTGTAAGCGGACACTACTCGAGGCAGAACACCTGCACAGGTACAACTGTCTGTGCCTGAGACCTCCTCGGAGGAAATGCTTACAGCAGCTCAGACTCACACAACTAACCAATCAGGTGACTGTGTGAACAGTCACACAACAATGTGAGCGTTGGCCACGAACCACCTGAGCTGAGGAGCATCTGCTGCCATCAAAGAACTCTGAGAAGAAGAGCAATGGGCTCCATCATGGTCGCCGTGGTTATTACACCAGTGGTGTCTCAGGAGTCCTGATAGCATCGCAACATGACAGCGTTTGTTAGGTGTTTGCTTTAACTTCCTTTCTTGTCGTTTAGAGGCAGCTAATGGAGCTGCTCGGTGCTCCAATTCATCGCCACAGAAGCTGCTGTTTATGGAGTTGTACCCGAGAACGGCAGCCTGAGGCAGGATGAGTGTGTTTTTAAATGTGTATCAAAGCATTTTTCTCTGAACAGTCATTAAAATCAGCTGACAGGAAGTCTCCTCTTCCTCCATGCAGAGCTCAGCGTAGTCAAAGACGCTGCTCACTGCTTGTTTCATCCTACAGGAAACAAACAGCGAGAAATGTTTGTCAGGTTAGCCAGCAGAATTTATTAACATCCTGGAGTCCACCAAAGAGACCCAGGTGTGTCAGTTTGAGGCTGTTTTACCTAAAACCTGGTAAAACGTGATGCAGGTTAGGCCGCCACATACAGAAGAGAAGGGGTCAGGAAGTTCCTGTCAAACATCAGTCACATTGTGATCGAACCATGATGTCACCGCCTTCAGCACTATCTACTCTGATCTGGTGACCTGTCTGTTCACTCAGGTAACATCTTCAACCACAGCACAGGTGCAGAGTGGGAGGAGCCTGCTGAGTGACCTGCTGGGAGCCTACAGGAGGCTGAGCTCTAAACCTCCAAAAGGTACCGCACTAATCAAATGTAGACCCGCCCTTGTGTGGCCTTCCTGTTCCACAGGGGTGTTTTAACCGTTCAGCTGTTTCTATAGCACCCACTGCTGACCTGCTGGGATTAACAGGGAGTGGAATGGCTCTAGTAGATCAGCTGTGATGCCCTCATCTGTGTGTGATGTCACTTCCTGTACAATCTGTTTTCTTTCTTCAGGTTTTGAGAAATATTTTCCAGACAGTCAGAAAACGCAGAAACACTCTGAAGCTGAAGCTGCAGCCAAAGGTAGAAACCTGCTCTCTAGTGACCTCTGCTGAAATCTGCTGGCTTCTACCAGCGATTAATAACAACTAATGATTAAATGCAGAGTGCTCTATAAACACATAGTGAGTAAAGAAGAAAAGTGCATCATGGGAATCCCCCAGCAGCCTACACCTATTGCAGCATAACTGAGGGAGGATTCAGGGTCACTTGATCCAGCCCTAACTATATGTCTGTCCCAAAACCTCGGCCACATCCTTCGTGGGCCGCATTTGTAGGCAGGTTACGTCACAGCGACGTGACGTAGACTGTCCCAATTCCTAGACTCCTTCAAATGCGGCCGACATTTCCCCGAATTTGAAGGATGGGTCGGGTGTATCCTTCGTGGCCCAACCTATCCCAGAATTCATAGTGCGGCCCAGCCAATTCCAGTTTCCAACAATGGCGGCAGCTACTTAGTATTAATATTACTCTGATTACTCATTCTGGGTCACAAAATAAACTTTTAACATATTTTCAGGTAAGAATGTAGCTGTGTAAACTTCAAATATCTGCTCGGTTTATCAAGAAATCACATATTTGCAAAAGTGCTCCAACGTTTTCAGAGACGTCTGTTACCCACCAGTTCGATCACTGAGCGGGTCGTCAAGGCTCACTAGAGCCGGCGAGAACAGCGGACTCCCGGTACATCGTTTTCTAACCCCCCGCGGTCAGTGATCGAGCTGGTGGGTAACAGATATCAAATATGTGATGTCCTGAGTAAATCGGTTTGTTTCCACTCAGCTGAATAAACGTCAAACAGGAAACTGATCAAACAGAAGTGAGAGATGGTGGAGAATTTTTCTCCAGTGTCCTGTTAGATTTTAGAGAGCAAGGAGCAGACGGCTGTGTTTATTCAACTCCACCGAGACAGACGCAGATCTGAAGGCTAGGCCGTCCCATTTCACAGCCTCGCACTTCTGGCCTTCTCGGCCTTCGGAGGACCCGACCCGCGTAGACCGCGAAGGCTGGGTCCTCCGAAGGATGCAGCCTAGGTTTTGGGACAGGCCTTATATGCTTTAACAAAAAGGAAAGTCTTAAAAGTAGAGATCGTGTCTGTCTCCTGAATGTCTGACCTCTGTTCGTTATCTGCTAGTGTCTGTCGTTCACCCGACGCTCCGTCAGGTGGATGTGTTGATGTTTGTTGTGGTTTGAGTCCCAGATTATTTTTTGTTGTCAGAATCCAAATCCACTAATGCACAGAGAGCATCGGGGAGGTCAACAGGAGCAGGAGGAGGAGGGGGGGCAGGTGGCGGCGGCGGGGGAAAGCGAGGAGGTCGTAAGGATGAGTCGCACTGGTACAGCCGTCTGCAGAAGGTCATTCTCTCCTCCTGTGACCTCTTACCTGTCCAGGTGTAGGTGAGCTCTGGTCTCAGCTGCTGTCTGTTTTAGGGGGAGGTGCCCTGGGATGATAAGGAGTTCCGGATGTACTTACTGAGTGGGGTGGCGTTCTGGACCACTGTCACTTACTACTTCTTCCTGAGGGACGGAGGACGCGAGGTCACCTGGAAAGACTTTGTCAACAACTACCTGTCCAAAGGCGTGGTGAGTACGGCCACTGGGTTTGGGTGGAGATCAGTCTCTTAGTTCAGGATGATGTCGTCAAAGTAAAGTGAGCGTGACTCTGCTGCAGGTGAAAAGCAGCCATTTTCTTTAATGCTCGCACTCGCCTATTGCCTCGTCGACGTGTTTCTATATGTTAGGCTGGAATTACGGGGCCGGTACACACTGGTGTGACTGTCCTGTAACTCCACTTCCTGCATGAACGCAGACGTTAAAAACCAATCAGGTTAAAGCTGGTTTACGGTTGGTGGTTCCTCAAACCAAGTTTATTAAAGTTTGGACCTGATGATGTAAAAACAGGAAGCTGACCGCTGCTGTGCGTCTCCGTCAGGTGGATCGGTTGGAAGTGGTAAACAAGCGTTACGTGAAGGTGGTTTTCTCTGCGGGGAAGACACCAGTGGACGGGGTGAGTGTGTTTCTGTCTGCAGAGCAGCGTTCTAGGCACCACACTCTGTTCTGAGCGGGTTCTGGTGTGTGTCTCGCAGCAGTACGTCTGGTTCAACATCGGCAGCGTGGACACATTCGAGAGGAACCTGGAGACGGCGCAGTACGAGCTCGGCATCGAGGGCGAGAACAGGTTGCCTGTGGTCTACTCCACCGAGAGCGACGGGTACGAGCGTGACCTCCAGCCTCAGCTCAGCCTCAGGTCTGTGCCTCTAACCACACCTGTCTCTCTCTTCCAGCACATTCCTACTGAGCATGCTCCCCACCGTGCTCATCATCGGCTTCCTACTCTTCATGTTGCGACGTGGCCCGGCGGGGTCGGGACGTCCCGGCCGGGGGATGGGCGGGCTGTTCAGCGTCAGCGAGACGACGGCGAAGATTCTGAAAGACGAAATCGATGTGAAGTTCAAAGACGTGGCGGGCTGCGAGGAGGCCAAGCTGGAGATCATGGAGTTCGTGAACTTCCTGAAAAACCCCAAACAGTACCAGGACCTCGGTGCCAAGATCCCCAAGGTGATACTGGAAGGGGGTGGGGTTATGACACAGGTCAGAGGGTCAGTGCCTCCATTCAGCCAAAGATAAAACTGTGAGGCATAGGTAGGGCCTTGTGGGGATTGGGGTGGGTCCTATAGGGTTGCCACTGATGTTGTTTATGTCTGTGAGCAGGGCGCCATCCTGACGGGTCCTCCCGGCACTGGAAAAACGCTTCTCGCCAAAGCAACAGCGGGCGAAGCAAATGTGCCCTTCATTACCGTCAACGGCTCCGAGTTCCTGGAGATGTTCGTGGGCGTCGGCCCTGCCAGGGTGAGCGCTGCAGTTTGTGTGTTTTACTAACTGTGGTTACCTGACTTCCTGTTTGCCAGAGAGCGCTCGCCAACGTGCTGTAAATCACGTGGCTCTGTTGTGGGAGGAGTCTGGCTTTGGTACTAATGTCATTTCTTTCCCAGGTGAGAGATCTCTTCGTCATGGCGAGGAAGAATGCCCCCTGCATCCTCTTCATTGACGAGATCGACGCTGTGGGGCGCAAAAGGGGGCGGGGGAACTTTGGTGGTCAGAGCGAGCAGGAGAACACGCTGAACCAGCTGCTGGTTGAGATGGACGGTGGGTGGAGCTAAACTCAGCTTTGTAATGATGAAAACATGGCGTGTTGCGATTGCTCACTCCTTTCTGTGCCGCAGGCTTCAACACTGCCACCAACGTAGTGGTCCTGGCAGGAACCAACAGACCGGACATCCTGGACCCGGCGCTGATGAGACCCGGCCGCTTCGACAGACAGATCTACATCGGTGAGTCAGAGCGCGTGGCGAGCCCGTGTACATCAGCCGTCTTCCCGTATGAGCTCCTGTGAGGTCACAGTCAGTTGATATCCTTCTTCTCTAAGGCCCTCCTGACATCAAAGGACGGGCGTCCATCTTTAAAGTCCACCTGCGGCCCCTGAAGCTTGAGCCTGATATGGACAAAGACTCTCTGGCCAAGAAGATGGCTGCCCTCACACCTGGATTCTCAGGTAAGCCCTGCTGAATGAAGTTTGGCGGTTTGTGCACCTGCTTGGTCTGAGATCCACGTTTATTCTCCCCGCTCTCCTCCAATCAGGTGCCGACATTGCCAACGTTTGTAACGAGGCAGCTCTGATCGCCGCTCGCCACCTTTCAGATGCTATCAGCCAGAAGCACTTCGAGCAGGCCATCGAGAGGGTCATCGGAGGTGAGTGCGAGAGAAGCGTTCATATGTTGGAGTGCAGGACTTCCGGTTGCTGGGGGGGTGTGGTAGGTGGAGGAGAAGACTGCTCCACTAACCTTTTCTACTTTTTTTTTCCTCTCATTAATAATCATCCAGTTCACAACAAAGCTATTGAACATTTTGTTTTACGGGTTGTGAATTTGGTTTTTGCTCGCTTTAACATGGCCTCAAAGCGCACTAAAGCGAGAGAAAAGAAGGACGAGGCACCTAAGCTAAATATGGCAGCCATTTCCCCCCTTTTGGAGCAGCACATGGAGGCATTGGCCAGCGACTTCAAAACATCTTTCAGCCTACTGGAGTCGCAGTTTGATGAAGTCCGCTCTGCGGTGGAAGATCATGGCCAACAACTCGGATCTTTAGAGCCAGCTGCGGACGATTTAAGTCAGCGTGTTAGGGAAGAATGTTTGTTCCAACCTCAGCGAGTCTAATACTAAACTTCTGGCTAAAGTGACAGACTTTAGTAGTAGAGTAGGTGCCAAAACCTGCGTATTGTGGGACTTAAAGAAGGTGTTGAAGGTGGGGGTCCTATAGAATTCTTTGCAGACTTGCTCTGTGAGGTTTTCACGAAGGAGAGGCCCCCACCTCTGCCGGAGATTGACAGAGCCCACCGTATACCTGCTGCTAAGCTGGCTCCAGGACAGAGACCACACCCTGTAATTATACGCCTTCATTGGTACCAGGTAAAGGACCTTCTTATCCGAGAGGCCTGACAAGGGGGGAAACTAGAGTACCATGGTCGGCAGATTCGTGTGGTGGAGGACTACTGGCCAGAAGTTCTAAACAGACGCAAGGAGTACCAAGACGTGATGACCGAGCTGTATAAACGAGGGCTCAAGCCCGCTCTGCTGTATCCTGCACGACCTCGCATCACATCTCCCGATGGTGCAAGACGCCGGCTTCACTCGGCCGATGAGGCGAGTAGATACCTGGACACCCTGCCCGTTACAGCCGAATCACCCTGAAAGCCTGCTTATCTGGTCGTTATGCTTATTTGAGGGACACCCCTGTGAGTAGATTGTCCTGACTATCTCCTGCTCTTCGGATATGTGAGGACGTTTGTTCATGTTTAGGCATTACAGACACCTCGTCTTTTCTCTCCTGCTATTTACAAGCAGGGATGCTATTCATATCTCACTGCTTCTGTTGTCCCCAAAGTTGGTTATAGGTTGTGTTCTGGTTTTACCACTTGTCGAGGAGTGTT
>VOQK01030128.1:4515-33414 GCA_015052645.1 Benitochromis conjunctus | reverse complement strand
CTATGGTCATGAGCTGTGGGTAGTGACCGAAAGAACGAGATCGCGGATACAAGCGGCGGAAATGGGCTTCCTCCGAAGGGTGGCTGGACTCTCCCTTAGAGATAGGGTGAGAAGTTCGGCCATCTGGGAGGGGCTCAGAGTAGACCCACTGCTCCTCCATATCAAAAAGAGGTGGTTCGGGCATCTGACAAAGATGCCTCCTGGGCGCCTCCTGGGTGAGGTGTTCCGGGCATGTCCCACCGGGAGGAGGCCCTGGGGCAGACCCAGGACACGCTGGAGAGATTATATCTCTCGGCTGGCCTGGGAACTCCTTGGTGTTCCCCCGGATGAGCTAGAGGAGGTGGCTGGGGAGAGGGAGGTCTGGGTTTCTCTGCTTGGGCTGCTGCCCCCGTGAACCTGTGAGAACAACAGTGGACTGGTCTCCCACCCACTGTACAAATATACATATATTTTTACTTGTTATCTCACGAGTCGCTGTGATTTGGACGACAGAGACTTGCTGCTTCCTATTGCTCTACCCTGCCTGCTGAGAAACCTGCCAGCGGGTCATTTGCATACTAACAGTGATTGGATGTTTAGCTGGGGGGCGGGATCTCTGCCGAGTGCTGTATGGGCATGCTCACAAACAGAGCGAACAAGAAGAGAAACCTATCATCTCATTTGTGCCTTTTCAGCTACTGTGGTAAATGTTGTCCATATTCAGTTTGTGGGTAATCATTATTTTCTTTCTCAGTTTCTAAAAGTTTGATTGAAGGGGGCGTTGTCCCCTTTTGCCCCAGCGTAGGGCCGGCCCTGTATGGTACTATAAGGTCATTAAGTTCAAATGGGAACTGATTATTTGAGACCTTGTATGTGAGGAGCAGGATTTTGAACATGAGTTTCGACTGGTGGGACTGGGACCTTTCCTGAAACTGGGCAAGTCTTTTCCCTTCATTAAGGATAGCTTCTCAACAGCCACCCTCCCACTGAGACCATTTCTGATGATGCTTCAGTGAACAGAGCATCTTCCTAGTCCTACACCAGGTTCCTTTCTTAATTACATGACTTTCAGATACTTTTCACCTGCTGCAATAGGTTTTTTTTTTCATTACTTCTTCTTTTGCCCACCATTTGTCCAGTTCCCTCAATTCTTTTACAAACACACTACACACCCTGCCAAGAGATGCGGGTAATAGCTCTTTGGGAATCAGTTTCTTGGTGCAGAAATACTGTTCTATATCTGTTATCTTTTTGTGGCATATTTCATTGATTCAACTAAAGAAACTGGAAAAAATTTTTGTGATAGGCTGCTAGGAACAAAGTGCCTAAAATGTCCTTGGAAGTGACTGAAACATGAGTCTGTGTTTGTATCTATCTGTATATGAGTGGGCGTATTTTGCCTTGTCCTCCCTGGTCGGGTCACAGCATGGCATGTTAATCTGTCCTCACTGCAAATGTTCCATCCAGAGAAACAATGACAGATGATGGCAGATTACAGCTGCAGATTATCCTGTGGGCTGGGGGTGGGACTGACACGAGACAAATATGAAAGGAGATGAGAATAAGAAAGAGACAAATGTGGAACAGTGGCATATACTAAAATATGAAGACAAAATTAGATTAGTTATTGTGAAGAGAGAAACAGCAATAAAAGTGCACATGCACGGATTTGTCATGTTTTTATAGTAACCTAACTCTAACCCTGTATAATAACATTTAGCACCACGTTTAAATATCACTAATAGTGAAAACACAAAATAATATGACTTGTTTTAACTTTGACCAACAACATTTTTTCACATTCATGTTATTTCTTCATATAAATAAAAGTGTGCCAGTTAATATCCACGTTATGCTCCAGCAAGCCAGCAACACTAAAACAATGAGTCAAAAACAATTTCTGCTGAGCTAAATACACAAATCCAAAAGCAGATACATGCCACTTCACGATCCTGCCTACTCTACTGGTGCAGAAAAAAATTACATCTCAATATTGTAAAATAAATTTAATTTAAAAAAAGGTAAACTTGCATAAAAAGTGATCTATTTCAAATCTTTTTTGTTTTAATTTGAATTATTGTATGTAAAATGTTCCATAGACTGTTTTTTTGGGGGTGTCGTGCCTTATGTTGGTGTATGTGGTGGTTGGTCCACTGTCAAGGCAACCATCTTTTAGCACACTTTAAGATTTTGTCTGTTGACAAGCTTTATAGAGATTCTCATTTCCTTTTCCAGCAAGACTTTCCATCTGCTCTCAGTGCCAAAACTACCACTGAAGGGTTTTCTGTCTATGGACTGATTGGCCAGCCGATAAGTGGGGGAAGGCGGGACAGAAACACGGTGGAAGAGAACCAGAGACTCCTAATAACTAAGGATTACATTCAGAGCCGTGTATAAACATATAGCGAGTGAAGAAGAATCACTGAGTGCATCATGGGAAGCCCCAGCAGCACTTTTCTACTTTTAAATGGCCTATGAACCACAAGAAAACCACCATTTTGAGAGAGACCTGCTCTATTGGTACTTATGTCTCGATGCATACTCAATCATCCAGGTAAGTCATTCCCAAAAAGTTGATTGTGTTCATCTGGACGTTTTCGTCACTCATCCAAGTGACTTCTTCAGTCTCAGCTGACTGCAGGTTTCCAACCTTATAAACAGCGTGGAGCGGGGAGTCAAGGAGGCCATTTACGTGAAAAGGGAAAGACCATCTCTGAATCGAGGAGGGGGCCTAAGGGTACATCTGTCACCATCTTACAATGCTGTGATTGCAGCCATTCCCCAACTCTCTGTGAATGGTACTCATAGCCATTGATCAGTGGTTGTTGATCAATGGTCATGAGAATTTGCAGATTAATGATCATAAACTGACCTCCAGCCCATTGTTCCTTCAGTGCTGCTAGTTTCAGTCATTATGCAAATGTGCTGTTTATAAGGTTGGAAACCTGCAGTCAGCTGAGACTGAAGAAGTCACCTGATGATGATGAAACGTTTCTCCCACTGAAAACGTCCAGATGAACACGATCAACTCTTTGGGATATTGGTACTTATCTTTAAGATAAGATGGGCCATGAAAATAATTCAAGTCGTTGTATGTGAGGAGAAGTATTCACTTAAGTATTTTAAGTTCAATTCTGGATTTTACAAGGAGCCAATGAAGAGAAGTGAATAACATATTTGTGTAATATGTGTTGTGTGTTATCTGATCTCATAGACAAAGTTATATAAAGTTGGGCATCTTCTGCATAGCAGTAAAAATGCATGCTATGTATTCTAATGATACTGCCTAAGGGAAGCAAGTATAATGTAAACCCTGTGGAGCTCCATAATTAACCTTAGCGTGGGAAAAGGACTCTCCATTTACATGAACAAATTAGAGTCTACAACTACTCTTTCAAAAATATTTGATATAAAAGGAAAGTTGGAGATTGGTGTATTAGTTAAGACAGTTGGTTCAAATGATGGCCTTTGTTTTTAATGGTTTAACTATTGGCGGCCTGTGGTATGTAATGTATTAAAAGAATCAGAATCAGAAGGACTTTATTGCCAAATGTTGAGCAGGTTTACAACATTAGGAAATTGCTGCGGTACTCAATGCAAACATACAATACTTAAATAAACATAGAATAAAAAGTGCTGAGCAGATTGCTATATACAAGAGATATGTTGATCATATTTAAGATTGAAGCATTAATTAAAAAGGGCAACATTGTGGTTAGCACCGAGTTCAATTCCTTTTTTTTTTTTTTTGCCTGTACCATTTGGATCTTTAGTGATCAGAATTATTGTCTGAAGGCCAAGAAGGATGTCCAACGGATATATTTTACCAAATGGACCATCATGGCTTTGCCATAGTGATCCATTTGATTGACCTTTGTTATTACTGAGTTCAATTCCACCATCAGGCCGGGGTCTTTCTGTGTCAGGTCCTCTGGCTTCCTCCCACAGTCCAAAGACATGCAATTAGTGGGGATAGATTTATTTTTAAGAGCACCAAACTGTTTTTTAGGCTAAATGATGTTCCTCTAAATTAGTGAGATGCCATTTCCTCTCCAGCTTACGAGTTATTTATTCCAAGGTGCACGTTTGAGAGTTATACACGGTAGTCAACTTCTTCTGATTTGAGGCTTTCTTTTTAAGAGAAGATACAGTATCCAGAGTCGTATGCAGTGAAGATACGACTCTGTGGGAGTAGAATTCAGGTAGCTGCTCTCCTCTGTGTTGAAGCACGGCCTTTAAGAAGACAACATTGGAGGGATTTTAAGGATGGCTCTGTGATGAACCGAGTTGAAAAAGCAGGAGTCGTCACAGGAATTATTAGAAAATAAGGGGTTTCATTTATTTACCCAAACATTATATTTACAAAAAATAGATGTTGAGCTCATAAAAGAGGTCAAAGAAACAAAACTAAACTCAGGCAAAGGACTGCAAAATTAACAAACCAAACAACTGCTCAAACAAACATAATTAACCCAAACAGGAAATGACACACAGGGGTATATATAATGGCTGATCAGACCACTATGACACAATAGGTGTAACTAAACACAAAACAATCACAAACCACAAAAACAATGCAGTACAGTCCAATTTGTTAATAAACTAAACAACAAAGAAGAAAATCAAAATGCGCTAATACGCATATAATCGTGTTAACGCGGTCAGCGTTATATGTACAGCACCTTGGTCAACAGTTGTTGTTTTAAATGTGCTATATAAATAAATTTGACTTTGTATTATTGTAGGGTCTTTACCCTACAATATAAAGCACCTTGAGGCAACTGTTGTTGTGATTTGGCACTGTATAAATAAAGTCATACTTGGCAGTGGAGTCTTACAGGAAAAGAAAAAACTGGTTACATGCAGTATTAATATTCCTTACAGCAAACTGAGTGTGGGTGTATTGTCTCGCAGTTTGTAAGGGTACCATGGATGAGAGTGAACTGCCTTTGCTTTGCTGTCTTTTCTCATCAAGCAGCTCAGATTTGCCTCCACTTCAGACAAAGCCTTTCCCCCGAAGGAGGATGTCAGCTCTTTGCAAGATGTGACCACACAATGTACAAATCAAACTGGGTGAGTGACAGGACATCTTTCAGAAAAGAGAGAACACACTTGAAAGTCTTAATCCTTAAAGTCTGTGGCAATAATAGTTTTTCTCGATACATTTCAGAGAAAACTCACTGTGAAGGGACTTGAAAGGTGAATGGGCAGACATGGGAGCCTGACTGGGAACTAGTAAAACAGTCATTTAAAGAGGTTTTCATTTCTCATTAAAGGAAAGCTTATAAATCAGACTCTTGGGTGGTTTGATAATTTTACTGAAGGACAATTTCCACTATAAGGGAGACAAACTAGGAAACAAATTTAGGAAGTCTTCCTTGTATTATTTGTGCTACTAGTTAGAAAAAGACAGGATTACATTAACATCATGGGAATAAAATATCATCTTACAACAGTCAGGGTCTGGTTTTGTAAAATGTTATATCCCGCTGAGGAGGTCTTAATATTATTTGACATAATATCCTGCTCGGTACATTAAAAGTGATACATGAGACAGAGAGGATGGAGGTTTTATGAGCAGGTGATGAGGAAGAAATTTGCTGATAAATACTCTGGTTTAATGAATAATTAAACAAAATGACCCTGATAAATAATGCTTCCCTAGAAATGTGCTGATTTATGCATAGTTTTGTTGTTGTTGTTAATTTCACTGGTGCTGATATGCAAGTTGACTAAGAGCTAATTAGTACATTTAAAAGCAGTGTGGCCTGTCAGCTCTTTACCTAAAACCTAACAAAGGCAAAATAAAAGCTACATGATACTGATTATAGTAGTAGTTGTGAACCATGCAGGCTTTCACTTTTTTTTGTTTGTTTCATATACCTCTTTTTCCTGAGACAAACTTGGTTTTCTTTTGTTGGACTTGAATTACCATGATTTAAATTGAGTGGTATCATGATTGTTGTTGTTTATTGTTGTTATTCTATTCACAATAAATGAAGATGCTGCTCAAAGAAAAAGCATATATTTGACGTACAGTTGCTCATTCAAATCAAATCCATCCTGACTTTATCCTGACTCTTAAGCCACTATTGTTAGTTTTCCCATCCATCTTTGTTTAACATCAGCCATGAGGTGGACCCATTGTGCTCATTCCAAGCTCCTTATTTTAACTTTATACTGGAGTTTCTTTGCTTAATTCAGAGTTCAATAATAATCTTTATAAGCAATAAAATCTATGTTTTCTACTCTGTAGACAACGCTCCCTTTAAGCCAGCTTTCTTCTGATTGGCTGTCCCCTGAGATAACCACATTATGGGTATCCCTTCTTGCCAACATCACAAAGACTCAAGAGGCAAAACTGTCTAAATGTGTGTCTAGAGCAGACTGAATTTTTGCCTCACAGTGATTACTTGTAGATACACTGACCTAATTATTTGCCCAAATATTACCATCAGTCATTGTAACAGTATATATACGTCACAGAAACGAAGGACAAACATAACAGGTCTACTTTTAAGTGATTTTCTTCTGCAAACCTGCCTTTATTCTTCTTTCCTTGTCATATTCGAGTCATCTTTTGAGATTAACTTTAAAACAAGTGTCACAGTGAGCAAAAAGTAATGCATGCTATGTATGTATTGCTCACCATACACCACATCATCTTTAAGAGTTAGAAATACAACAGTCACAATACAAATGATGACAATATAACACGCAGTATTACAGGTATATTTTGCGTATATGTACATTTTTAAATTTGATAATTTCTCCTAAACTGGACTAAGACACTGTTACACAAGTCTCCTCACACATTTGCAAATTATTTTGCTCTAATTCCTTAGAAAGCTTTTTTTCTTCAGTCACTATGATGAAAAAAACAAACTATTTACATCAGGTAGATGGAAAGGAAGATTTCCGATTCTAAGACTTTTTTAGAATCCAGTTTTAATATCCTTTACCTGGCTATTCCCCTCCAGTCTTGCAGTTTGTACTGGCTCTCTCCAAGAAAATTTAGTGTTAGAAACTCCGTAGTATGATTTATTAAACTTCTGACAGCCATCACATATTTTCTCAGCGATGGAAAGGTCAAGGATTTTATTAAACTTACGCCAACACTTATTGACCTTCACTCGAATGCAGTGATATATGCTGTAACTCATGACGTTGTGTCTAGCCAAGGCGCACCATGGCAGCTTTGCAGTACAGCACACCTTACACAAATACATTCACAATAACATGCGAAAATATCATGCTTACAGACAGCTGTAAGCATGATATAAAAAAAAAGTGAAATCTGAGATAATAATAATAAATAATAATAAAACAAACCTGATGTACATCAAACATAACACTCAGCAATGAGAGAAAAGCCACACGTGTAATAAACTGTACAAGAAGCATCAGTAAACACACATGCACACACATAAAAAAAACTTCAAAAATTAGTTCAAAAACGTTTTTCTATATAGAGAAGATTAAAATTTGGTTTGTAAATTATTCCAGATGAGTTTATTTACAGTTAGGCTGAGAAAAAACGACTCTAACAGGTTTGGAGGGATGAACTCGAGCAAAGAGGTAGGCGACAAATCATCTCTTTCAGACATCAACAGTTAACATCAGAGAAAGCAGACACTACGATTACTGGCAGCAACATGGCGCCAGGCTGAGCCTGTAAATGCACTGATGAAGAACCTAATATGTGATCTTTCATTTGGTTGCAGTGAAAATGCAGGGATTTATTAGATTTTGATATGAAATCTTAATATAAAGTTATTATTAGTTTTTAGTTAATGCTGGGTGATAGAGACACATGGAAATCAATGGTTTTACACAGCAGTTTATCTTAAACCTGACACTGAGATACACTAGTGAAGTGAGTAAGTTAGCTTATCTGAAGTAAATCTACATAGCAATTAGTAACAATCCACGTAAGCAGGATATCAGAATGATTACACAGTTACAAAACCAAATAATGTCTGTGTGTTTCTAACCCGTTTCTCTCCCTGCTTTGTCATTCATCTATCGATGCTATTTGAGAAAAGAAAGGTGGAATGTGTAAGGTTTTCCATATACTTAACAATAAATAACAGGCAATATATCGACTGTTGAAGATGGATTTGCCAAGTTTAAATGTCCTGATAACATTTGACATGGTCCTGGATTTTGGGTTGTTTTTGGGTTTGGAAATCTTTAAATATACGTGAGTTTAAGTTTGATGCTATGGATTTTTAGATTCCTATTTAAATAGTTCTTATATTCAAATTTAATTTACCGTTTTGTAATCATGTACTTTCGGCCTCCATCTCCACTTCTTTACTATTCTAGCATAATGGACTTTCATTTCTTTAATATTATTGGGGCTTTAATCTCCTTTTTTTAGTTTAAGGTCTTTGTTAGAAAGAGTCCTAATTCTCCCTTTGCTCTTTGTATTTATTTACTTGTGTCATGCCTCCTTGTTTCAGTTATAGCAGATGTTCATGTACTGTTTTATTCTGGTAACTAGCTTCCGCTTGTTTCTTGTTGTGAGCTTTGCTTTGTGTTTAAATGTCTTAACTATAGCCTTAGTGGTAATTTTGTCCTAGTCTCATCATTGTTGAGTCATCTGTGTTCTCCTGTGATTTCTGTTTTTTGAATATCTTTATGGTCTTACTAGATTTATATTTTATTAACTTTTGGGCTTTGTTATTTTGTTTATTGAACTTTGCACCAATTCAAATAAATGTCTCCCCTTTTTCTACAAAACTCTACCCCCTATGTCTGAAACTATGGGTCCTTACCTCTCTATAATCGACACACAGCATACCATGACAACACTGAAGAGTAAATGTGTAAATGCCCTGCACAGTCTCAATGAATTCTGTCAGATTAACTCCTGAGTACTGTGAACACAGATTTTCTTTTCATGACAATGCATAATTCTGCATAGCTAAAAATCTGAACTTCACAATTTGAATTTTCTTTCCTGAGTTATTGTTATTGTCCTATTGAGCAGGACTGTGGTGCAGAGATGCTGTTTGTCCCCGGGCTTTTGACCAAAAGGGAGACATTTTTAATACAATATTAAATCGACGTTAAGCTGTGAACGAGTGGAAAAGGCCACCCTCAATACAATATCACATCAGTCTGCATCGTGTAGTATTACCTCGTAATAGCAGAAACAAATTTTACTTACAATCATACTGGGGGATAAGTGTGCACGGGGGTATCACACAGGATGATTGGAAACAGCACAACGACCTCATCCAATTCTCCTACGTGGAGTTTAACCTGCAGGAAACAGAAATACAAGCTCATTAGGTTTTAATGAATAAAAAAAAGAAATGGATCCAAACTGGCTTTTTGCACCTGTCTGAACAGCTGAGGGAAACTGGATTATCAATCCATCCATGACTTCTCAACCCATCACAGGTACTAACCTCAATAATGTAATCAACAACCAGGATGCTGCAATCTGAGAAAGATGCAGATGAGGGAATAGCGAGCATGATCTCAGTGCGCGCATAAGAAGCCCGAGCACCAATGCCTGTCATTCATTCTGTCACCGACGCCAAATTTTTCGCCAAATCTTCCTGCTGCACTTACTGTGGGTGTAGAAAGTCTGTTTCTGTTGCAGCTTCACCTTCGAAGTAGCTGTTTTAGATGAAGGGTTATTCATTTCACAAAATATTTTCACTGTTTTGCCTGGTGGAAGAAAAGACAAAGTGGCAAGGTATTTCAATGAAATTCTTCAAGCTTAACTATTATTATTGAGTATACAGATCAAATGATTATCTGATGGATGGAAACCATACCAGGGGTGAAAGCTTTCTTCGCTACACCAACTGTCATAGTGACGGGACTGGAGGTACACCACAAGCTGCACGGTGTCATGCTGTTTGAATGTGAGAGTGGCGCCTGCAGAAAAACAACACACTGAAAGCGCTACGGAGGAAAAAAAATAAATGAGTATAATATACCAATACTACACTGTTTTGCTTTTAGGATTACAAGAAATCCACACCTATTTATTAATCTTATGCAGGAAAAATAGCAAAAAATCAAATCAATCAAACAATGGCTTTAGAATACTATGAAGAAATGGAGCGACCCCCCCGTCATTCCCGGGTTTCTCTGCATATTTACAGCAGCAGCTCAGTTTCCTTAGGCATTGCATTGTGAAACAGTATAACACTCCAAACAAATCCAACATTTGTTATAGTTACAGTAACCAAAAAAAAACCCAACTTAAATTCATCACTTTTGCCCCCATAGTTTCTCACAGCCACGGTGGGATTTATTTGTAAGGACTAAGAGCTTGTGTGCAGTCTGGTTTGTGTTAATTGATTTGAAAAATGTGTCTGAGAACATGAACAACTGAAGTACAATACAAGGCTATCTATAATAGTGGCCATTCAGTCTTTGTTGGTTACTACTGGGACATAATCAGATTTTAAAGATGTAAATTATCTCTAAATGCAGTAAAACAACGCTGATTCGTTCTTGTACAATAATTGCCCCCATAGGGTTGAATGAAAATACAACAAAGCAAACCTGGGGTAGTAGAGCTTTTTCAAAGTCCACATATTGAGTTGTGAGTGCAGGAAAAACATGGGTGTGGCAAGTAACATCACATTTTAGTTCATTTAAAAGGATTCCTGGTACAAATAATCAAACAAGGTGTGCTTAAAGAGTCCTGTGAGAAATATTAGTTTGATTACAGAGAAACTGCACACACTGCAACAAAAAAAGGACTCCTCAGCTGGTTCATCTGAAAATGCACCACTTACATTCAACCCTCGCTGGTTGGTATCAGTGTGGTTTACAAAGTTAAACTCTGTCACAAAGTCTTTGGACATATGCCACGGTCTGTTAATGCCCAGTGTCAAGGTATATGCAATTTTTCCGTCAACCCCATGAAAGAACGATGGGAAGTTTCTGCGATGCAAAGCAATAGAAAAGATAGAAAAAAAAAGTGATTCAAGTGCATAAAGATTCAACAGTTTTACAGTAAAATAGAGCCAGTCATTATACGGTGAAAGAAACAGTGCAAGGACACCAAATCCAGCCCTGAACTGTCTCTTTGCTGCCCCAGAACATCCTCAAAGGGAGGGTAAACAATCCCAGCCTTCCACCAAAACAATGAAAGCAAGCATTATGTTAATGAATCAAAAGGTTGAACTACAACACAAGTTGTAGGTTTTGGTTTTTAAAAGCCGAAGGCCCATTCTTATCTTATATCTACCAAAATTCCTTTTTTTTTTTCTCTTCTCAAGAGTGTTTCTTTACTTAAGTCATATCTACAGTTCCTGATTTCTTAGTTTTTTGCACATTTGTCACATTTGCATTTTTCAAATCCTCAATCAAATTTAATAGCAGACAAACAAAACCCAAGTAAATAAAAAATGCAGTTTTAATGAAGATCTAAGGGGGGGAAAGCAATTCAAACCTACCTGGCCCTATGTGAAAAAGTCACTTCCCTAAAAATAAAAAAAAACCTTAATAACCAGTTGTGCCACCCTTGGCAACAAGAAATGCAGTCAAGCTTTTTGCAATAACTGCTTATGAGTTTTTCACACTGCTGTAGAAGAATTTTGACCCAATTTTCTTTGCAGAATTATTTTTAATTAAATTTCTTGTGGAGGTTTTGTTTTTGTGGTTTGGTTTGGGGTTCTTTGACGCATTCAGAGATGAACTTGCTGGTGTGCTTTGGACCATTTTCCTGTTAACAGGACTATCCCGCTAAGTGACGAGTTTACTTTTGTCTGTATGTCACATTTACGATTAAAAACAACTTTAATCAAATTAGATATTGATATTTTCATATGGGAATTGATCCTGCAACATTAAACGCTCGTAATGGAAGTATGGATAATAATAAATTAAGAGCCATTTGGGAGCCTAAACAGCCAGCTCTTCTTTGGGAGCCGTGCCTCAAGAGCCGGCTCTCTGAAAAGAGCCGAACCTCCCATCACTACAGCATGCCTTCCTGAGGAAAAAAAACGCTTCACACGCTAGTGGGTGTTTCACAGTTAAATGGTCATGCACACCTCAGTGGGAGCTGACATGTGAACGGATACACATGCATCCCTTGTTGTAGTTTTGTCCCACTAGTAGCTATAAGAAAAGGACAAAGACAGTGACTGTTTGTTTGCCATGTATCACTGCGTCCAAACAGCACCAGTAACAGCATACCCGTGTCTTCTTGCAAAATAACTCCTTTGAAGTCTTGCAGAGTAACGTTTCCCGTTTCCCTCTACCTCCTCCGGTGGTCCAGCGCACATTCGCGTTTCCTTTCAGCCTCACTGTTATTGAAGTGATCTTTGTTTCCTTTGTCAGAACGAAAGAGATGTGTCCTGTGATTTGGTCGCCACTGGAGAAACTATTTCGTCCATCGTGCCCGTTGAAATTGATTTTGAAATCAATGAACATCGCAGAGAAACAAAAGTAAAGACAAGTCTTACAAGAAAGAAAAGGCTTAACAAGTCTGATAAATGACAGAAAATCAGAGCAGCCGAATAGAAAAACTTTTTTCTAATCAACGATAAGCGTTGAACAGCCTGCGCAGGCACACATGTTACTCCGGGGAGAGCACCTTGACATTGGGCGGAGTCACAGGTCAAGTATTCAGTGATCTCCGTAGATGTTACTCAGAAATGAAAAGAAAGCCTGTTAAAGTTATCGCTTTTCATTCTCCATTCAGCAGCTCCCGTCACTTTTACATTTGAGACATTCAAAGCTACGTTTTGAATGTCTAAAATCTACTTTTAGTAAATATGAGTTGAGCCTAATGTTTTGATAAATATTCATATTTAGGAAGCTGTAACACCCCTGATGTGTTGCTGCAATATATTAACTTATTTATTCTGAACTTATTTTTTTTCTTATGGAAATGTCACTGGTTGTAATTCACAGTTATTTTATTTATTATTATTTTATTTACTTATTTATTTTATTTGATGGATCTTACAATACATAGTTTATTTCTTATATAGAATATTTTAAAACATTTATTCAGACTGGTTTATATTGATAGCATTCTTCTGACAAACTGGAGACTTTAAGAAATTTACAGTTATAATATACAGCACCGAACAAATTTATTAGAGCACCACCCAGTGCTTATGCCGCAGCTGCCCTAAATTAACAGTGCTGGTAAAATCCAAAGTAATTGCACCAGTATTCTCCAGTTGTTTAATCAAAATTATATTTTTTTTATCTATTTTTATGCGATTATTTTATTATTAGTTTTAATACAATTATTTTTTTGTTTTGTTGTTATAGTGTTCGAGTTAACCTTTTTACAAAAAGCTGATAAAAAATAGTAAGTAAATAACAATATACATTTTTTAATGTTTTTGTAAAATATTTGTGTTTCTGACAGATGACCAGCTCTGTTAAGCACTGTATATAATATATAATGATCTGTCTGCACAGGTATTATTGGATTACATGACTAAATCCCCTTTTTTTTCTTTTGCCTTTCTTCCTCTTCCATGCTTCAAAATAATGTTTTGGCCTAGAGGTACTGCTTTTTTCATCAGTCTAATTAACTGTGTTTTTCTAATCTAAATGTGATCTGTTATTATAAGAGGAGACAGACTGTATCCACAATGAAACATTTAGTAAAACTATTATCATCAAGGTTGTGTACAGACTTACATTTTCTGTACACTTTCATATTTCAAAGCAAGTATATCTTTTGTCCAAATGTGTGAATCAAAAGCATTAATCTAAATTTGAAGTGCAAGTTTAACACCGAAGAATAGGGTTTTTTTTTTAATGTTTTTCACTTGTGAATAATTAACTTCAAATTGTTTGGAAATGTCTTTATAACACTTCCCAGATTGATGTGCATTAACAATGTCATGTCTTTCCTTTTTGGCATTGTGTTAACACAGATCCACAAACTGCTAAAACCCCTGCTTTAGATGTGCTCACACTTGCTGTTGATCAGCTGGCATTTGATTAGCAGCACCTGCCTGCTACTTACCCTCTTAATTCCTATGAAAGCAGTAAGGGTCTACTTAGCTTTTTGCACACTGCTTCTGAATTTTGCCTGTTTTGTACTGACCTTTTTTTAGTGTCTTGTTCTGTAAAACTTGAGAACTGAAAGACAGTATGCTGTCCTTCTCATGACTATAGCTGAACTAGCCTGACCCTTTAACAATGTGTAATTGCCACTAGATGGCACTCCATACTTTATTGAGACGCTCTATCATATATTGTAAAGCCATGCATTATTACACAAAAACATACTGACAACATCACTCGCCATTACAAAACCCAAATGCCATATTTCCATAATGTGGAAATCAATTATTCCAGAACTACTCGTTGAATAAGCTGCAGTGGCATTTTATTGTGTTATGCTTTAATAAGAAGTGTTTTAACTCCCCTTTGATGGGTTTATAGTGCACAATACAGCCATAAAATGAAGATAATGACCCATTAAAACTGACAGCACACGACATTTAAAAACTCCTGGCACAAGTTAACCTGGACACATATCTTTTCAGACCTGCTCGCTTGCCACTTTTGAGAAGGGAATAGACCAGTCAGCAGCCTCTTTAATTTCACTGGAGAGTAGTGAGGCACAACATGCAGTGCAAAGGACTTATGGGAGTTAAAAATCACTAAGTGTAAGAGACTTGCTGCGTTGAGGTGCATACATAGAGCATGTTAAAACATATAAAAGTGACCGACAGCTGTCACAGACTACCTTACAATGATAACCGTTCACATTATCTGTTCAGCGCTGCCAGCAGAACACATTTTACCAGCGAGTTTAGAGAACTTACTTACAACATCCTCCATTAGACTGACCTTCCAGTCTGGTGCCAATATTATAAAGGTCTGAACATTTGTTTTATGGTTTATGTTGTATGTTTTAGGTGTGCGTGTATGTGTGCTGGCCTTTATAAATGTAAATGTTTGACAAGAGTGTTTGCAATATTTAGATCATAATCTCAGGACAGCGCTTCAGCTGCATTTTAAAACAGGACGAGCTGAAAAGCAGAGGTCGGTTTAATCAACAAACTTTAATGATGTCTGTTATTCAACCACTCAAAGACTCCAGGCTTATAAACAATGGAAAGAATTTATTGTTGCAATAGTGCTGGAGACGCCACTTGTGGAAAGCTTAAGATCCCAGCTGTTGCAGAAGAACTTTGGTTTTGTTAACAGTTACAGCCCCTTTAACACTGGCACTGAGTTTAGCTAGTGGATAAGATAACATATAAAGCACAGGAACCATTTCTCCTCTGCTTTTGTTCACCTTTGTTGGACAAAATAAAAGATAATATCTCACAGATGCATTTTAAACTCTAAATTAGTTAATTAACTTGAACTAGTAGTTATTTTACTGTTAACAGTAAACGATTATTTCAAGATTTCAATTTGTTTACGACATTAGATTTGGCCATTTACTACTTTTTTACTCGTTTTCAGTCCAGTCCTTGTACCTGATCATGTTTGGAAGCATGTTTTTGTCTATTAAGACACTTGACACTGAATCATTCAGAGCTAACTCGAGGGCTCAACCACACAAAAAAGACAAATTAGTAATACACCGGTTTTAAATCGTGTCGTTACGCAGGTTGTTAACTAATCCTGACGGTCATTATACACTGCTGACAGAAAACTGAAATGTTTGGGAGACAAAAACAGATTTTTGAATCAAAAGGACCTGAACGACAGAGTTAATGATCTGAAATCATCCTGCAATGAATCTTCTCAGAGTTGATGCAGTTTAGTAAAAGTCACCTGGTTGTTTTAAATCTGGAAATTTAAAGTGAACCAGTGTTTGGCACATTTTGCTATTAAGCTAGAGAGTTTTAGCAACATGATCAGCTGATTCAGATCAGATTCAGTGTGTGTGTGTGTGTGTGTGTGTGTGTGTATTGCCTGAGTGCACTTGCACACACCACCATTCATAATAGGCTTTGACTTTAGCAGTTTCTGATAAGGGCACCTATCAGGTTTGGTTGAGCTCATGGTGACTTGACTTTTCCCGTTACCTCAGTAAATCAGCCACATGTAGTATGACTGCTGCGCACACATCTATCTGCCTATCCATATCTTCATCTCTGAGATATCACATCACAGTGTTCGTTAGACCGCCCAGACAACAGCGGCTGGTATTTTGATCTCGTCAGCCGGTTCGTGCAACATGTTTCCATCATTATCAAAGTTCCAGTATTGCAGACGTTTTTTTTTTTTAAATGTGAGCTCAAATTGTGGATTCACTTGTGATTACTCCTTTTTCTTGTTAGATTTCACCACTTTAATGTCTTCACAATCTTGATTTCTGAAAAGATTTCTGTTTTGGCCACGCGTAACCCCGTTGTTTGTTGTTCAAAAAGAGAGCAGACATTTCAGTAATTCAGACCTAAATCCAAAGTGAAGTAAAAGAACCCAGAGGATAAGCCGCGTTATTGATCTGTAGTTTCTACACACCGCCTCTCTCCTCTAGTTAATCCACAGGGTCAGCTCTAATGACATTGAGGAGCTCCTCTGGCAGTCAGCACTGCTGCTATTTGCAATTTAGATAGAGGGAAAGGAGACGAGGAGGAGGAGGTATATGAGGGTGAAAACGAGGAGAGAACCTGAAAGACAGGAGAGGAGAGGAAAAGGTGTGACAGAGAACTGCGGTAAGCTGAAAGAGAAACACATACGAGGGATGCATGCACTGCAGGAAAAATTTTGGGGGAAGGCAAAGACAGAAAATACATCAGGTGGATTTGAATGGCAGGAAGTCAGAATGTGGAAAGGGTTGAGGCAGCTTAGTTGTGCACGTCATGTCTTCCAAATGTATGACAAATGATACCAAATCCAAATACATACTATCAAAATAAACTGTTCAAAATTGGGGGAAATATTCTTATCCGCTGTCTTGCTGATGGTTATGTGAAAATTTTGTCTCCAGCTCAGCTAGATCAAACTAAAGACTAAAAATTAATAGGAACTGAAAACACAGGTTTAAGTACCAAACTGTAAAAATATGAACTGTTCATTTAAAAAGCAGGAGCCCTGTGCACACATAAGAATCTCCTCATCTAACTCTAGCATGTTTCTAAAATCTCATAACTATTCCTTTAACCAGGATATGGAGGAACCTTATTGTCTGACGGAAACATTTAACACAGCGCTTCAAAAGAGAACTTTTAAATATCTAATAAGGCCCATGCTGAGAGGAAAGGATTAACTATGTCAGACTTCTTTCTTCAGTTATGTCTTTTTTCTTTTTCTTTTTTTTTCAGGCTGAAAGAATTCCTGCAGCAAAACAGGAAAGTGCAAAGGGAACAGTTGGCAAACCTAATCTTGTGCAGATCCTCTGATAGCTTTTTTCTCCACAAACAATGCTGGTCCAGACTAAAAAGGCTCAAGAAGGGTGCTGAAAGACCCAACAACCAGGCAGAGCTGAGCTCTCTATCAGCCTCTGACAGCTCAACACTCAGACACGTTCATTTAGTGGCAGGAAGATACGGCTAAATCACCTCAGAACAATCGCGCCACTTAATGCTTCATATCCTCTGTTGTTGTTGGGTTTTTCCTTTTTGTGTTCTTTTATCATTTCATTTCCGTGCTCCATTTAAAATGTTTTTTCTAAAGCGTGGCCTACTATTTTCCTTCTTAAACAAACTAATTGTTCTCTTTCTGTTGTTTGTTTGTGAGAGACATTTTTTGATGTCTAAATTCATGTCTGTCTTTACGTTAACTAATTCAGTCCCCGTTCCTGCGATGATGTTTCTACACAATTTGCACAATGAGAGACAGCCTGTTTCTGGCTCTCTGGGAAGTTTACCACAAGATGAAGTAACTGTACGAAAAAATACTATTTTAAAAGAACATCACAGATTGCGGTCTGTGTTTCTTTGTGGTCAGACTTTAAAAGCTATTGCCACCATGATGTCATTACCACAGAGCCAGTGCTACAGCTAGTGAGTCAGAAACTGCAGGGTTCTGTAATATAGACTACAAATCAGTCAGTCAGTGTGTCTGTCTCACTGCCTGCGGTTAACACACAAACAACCCACACACGATTGTCAGCCCATATGCTATATTCATGTCTAAAGTTAATGTCTAAAGTACTGCTCCATCTCAGAGTATAAGAGTTACCTCAGTAAAACAAAAGAGGTGCTTTGTTCCATCGTCAGGCTAAATCCTCCCTCAGCAATTACCGTTCACCTTCCAAAGACCTCGGCGAGAAACAGAGCAACACTCTTTCTTTTAAAGCAGGCAGTGGAGCATGAAGACAGAGGCGCTCTACAGCCAAAGCCAGATCGCTGTTCTTCTTCATCATCTGCCTGTGACTCGAGCTTTAAACAAAATGATCGGATTCTGTTGGTTTCCACAGCAGGACCCTTCGTGATTGTTTCACACGTAAAAAAAAAAAAGGCATTTCTAGTGAGAGATTGGCAGGGGATCACTAAATATCTTGTACATGGCAATCCCCATTTATACATACTATGTACACACAAAAGATACAGGTGCTAACAAGCATGCTTCTAAAATTCTGCACACGTCTGCAGAAAAACTGATCCGTCTGCTTGTATGAATCAAATATTTGCCTTGAAAAGTACGGAAAATCTTTTAGCCCACAGTGGTAGTGCTCAAAAATCCACTTGGTTTCCCCTCAAAACTCTTATTTTATGAATCAGGGAAGAAAGAGATGTCATCACTCGATTCACTATTGCCTTGACTCTTCGTTAAGCTTTTTCCATTTCCCATTTAAACGTAATGTAGCTTTGATCACATTATCAGGCACTAAAATGCCATAAAAGGCAAGTTGGAATAAAAAAAAAAAGACCCTTTCCAGGAAACTGTAGCGCTCTCACTGCTGCTGCAGTTGTTTACATCGGGGCCAGTGGGAGGCTTCCAGACGCAAAGGTTCTGACAGTCTATCAGTGGAAGAGGGTTGTTAATATGGCCACACAACCTCTGTCCTGACCTTGATGCAGGACCATTCATCATCTAAGCTTAGAGGAGACATAAGGTCGAGAGGTGTATCCACCAAGGTTAGGGTTTTCACGTCCTATGTAGTATAAAACCTCTGTTCTGATTTCATATTAAAGCCCCTGCGTGTGGGATTTTAAACTTTGTTACTCCGGTGCCCGGAAGGGGTAGTTCAGAAAAATACTGTGGCAGTGATAAACACAGATGGATGATAAGTACTGCTGATAATAAAAGTTAATTTATACCTGAAATGGTGAATTTTACTCTTAATCAATATTATGGGATTGATTTCAAAGTTGCCTCAACTCTTAGATGTGAGAGCTTAGATGAGACAAACAGCTATCTCACACTTACTTTCTGCCACTCTGTTCATTTCTATTTAAGGAAGTATTTAGCAGGCTAATCTTAAAGTTGCATTTTGGTTACACTAGCAACTGGTTGCCTATTTAAAAATCCCTTAGCAGTGGAGCTACATTAGCATTCATTTCACATTGTTTTAAAAGCACAATACTTTCTCTTTTTTTTGGTCCCTACCAACACTCGAGGAAATATCTGGGGCTGACTTTGTCTGTCTCCCGGTGCTGCTCTGTAGTGTACAGAAGGCTTTTAGAAGTTGTTTAATGAGAGCGTTTGCCTGCTGTGGCTGGAAGCAACACTCATGAGAGAAAAGAGAGTGAACCAGAGTCAGAAAACCAAAGAGCTTAAAGATGTGGAAAATCTCCACAGAGCTGAGGAGAAGTGCAGAGTTAGTTCCAATATCCCATTTCAGAAATGTGACAAGTTTGGGATTAAAAAAAAGAATAGCTTGTCTTATTTTAGCCCTACAACAACCATTTTTTGCATTATTATTGTTATTCTTCTCATTATAACTGTTATCATTATTAGTAGTAGTCATAAGACTTTGCTTGGATTATAAGTAAGCAGTGTTAAAACCCACATTGCTGTGAAAAGGCATTTACCCCCTTCCTTTTTTCTTTTTCCATATTTGTCACAAAAGTTTCGGGTCATCAAACTAATTTTATATTAGACAAGGACAACTTGAGTAAATTCAAAATACAGCTTTTAAATGACAATGAAGGGAACAAAGGTTATCCGAACATACCTGGCCCTATGTGAAAAACTAATTGTCCCCTGAGTCTAATTACTGGTTGTGTCACCCTATTAAGAGAAGAGACTTTCACATCTCTGGAGAAAGTTTGCCCCATACTTCTTTAATTCAGTCACATTGGAGGGGTTTTGAGCATGAATGGCCTGCCTAAGGTCATAGCAAAGCATTGATTAGACAGCCAAACCTTCATTCAGAGGTGGACTTGTTGGTGTGTTTCAGTCCTGCTGCATAGCCCAGATGCAGCCCCAGACCATCACACTACCACCACCATGTTGTTGCTATAATGTTCTTTTTATGAAACGCTGTGTTTGTTTTCCACCAGATGTAGCGAGATTCAAACCTTACAAAAACATTTACTTTTGTTGCATCAGTCTCAAGAATATTTTCCAAGAAGTCTTGGGAATCATAAAGATGTTTTTGACAAATGTGAGACGAGGCTCTGTGCTCTTTTTGGTCCTGGTTTTCTTCTTGGAACTCTCCCACTGATGCCATTTTTGGAGTCATTTTGGTCAGCTGGTCACTCCTGGGCAGGTTCACCATTCACCATCACCATTGTGGTTCACTGGCGTTCCAAGTCTGTAACCCTCTCCAGTCTGATAGATGTCAGTGACTTTGTTTCTCATTTACTCTTGAGTTTCTTAAGCTCATGGCATGATGTCTTGTTTTTTGAGATCCTTTAGCCTACTTCACTTTGGTTTGGCTTTGTTTTAATGGCTTTAGTTAGGACACCAGGAAAAGGAGCTCACTGCCATAAAATTGTGTGTGTACCACCTGAAGAATGCCTATAGTCCTGTCTGTTCTTTTATTTACGCGCGTTGTGCTCTCAGTGTTGAAGATCTGAGAATGTGCTTTTGGCTGGCAGCATGCGAGCTGTGTCTTTGTTGCACAGTCATACACATTTATGCTCACACACACACACACACACACACTCATCCAATCCCCACGCTCCCATTTTGTTTTTTGGGTCGCACTCATCTGCAGCCTTATTACCCAGCGTCCTCTGCGGCAGCCCGATCGGGGCTCTGCTGCTGGAGTGTTCTGTTAGTCACATCAGCACCCAGCGCACGCTCAGCCCAGCTCAGATCATCAGGAATTTCACCGATGGAAAACCTGCTCAGAATTCAGAAGAAGCCTGTGCATACATCTAATTGTGATGGAGTTTTCCACCTTGGCTCAACTGCTCTTTTTTTCTCTGCTTAGTCGCAGGATGAAATGCTCTTTCATCTCAGCAGAGTAATTAACTGAAGAAATTAAACTGACAAAAAAAAGTCAGTTTTGCATGTCTGAATCAGGATTGTTGCATTGCCTGCTCCCGTAGTAAAACACCTATACTATCTTCCAATCACCATGACTATTTGAGTCTTCAGTAGACTCATTTACCAATGATTATAGTGGCTATTTCTAATTTAAGATACAGTACAGTGGCCATCACGGTGTGCAAGTCACTCATTATAATAAAGTGATATCATCTGCACAATGTTTGAACATCTGTTGAGTGGAAATGCCCAAGGCCCTTTCGTTTTTTAGTAATAAACCATTTAACAGCTGCTTAATTGCTGTATGAATCAGCAACTCAGATCTGCATTTTCTCCTGCCCTACCATTATTTTTAAATTTTTATGCCTCTGAGAAACTTAAATGCTGAATGAGAACAGCATGTCAACAGTTATGTTTTCATGTTGCAAAATTCTTGGGACAAATTAGAAACTAATGTGATCGCATGAGCGCCACATGATGCTACAGATGATGCTGTCGCTGAACTTTAAACATCTGTCTTTTAGGGGGTGGTGGGCTTGTTTGATGGCGCCATTGAATGTTTGCCGGGCTGTCCAAACTCCTTTGACAACAAAAAAAACAGGCCACCACTTGAGCTAGCAAGGAATCTTATTTCAAGTTAAATACATATTGGTTGGTTGATTCCCTGCAAAGAACTGACAGACTATTTTACAACCAGGCATTAATTTGTTGAGTCAACCAGCATCAGAACAGAAGAGTTGGCACAGCGGGGGCTGTATTTTCACGACTGCTTGAAATCGGTGAGACGTAGAACGATACTAGACATGCTTATTAGGATGTTTTCAACTCTTGCTTCCCTGTTGCATCAGCTGCAGGAAGCAAACACTTTTTTTTTTTCCTTGAATGCCAAGTTTATTTCACAGCCCAG
Organism: Benitochromis conjunctus; assembly: GCA_015052645.1. Taxonomy (NCBI): domain Eukaryota; kingdom Metazoa; phylum Chordata; class Actinopteri; order Cichliformes; family Cichlidae; genus Benitochromis; species Benitochromis conjunctus. Next base: position 11,228 of record VOQK01030128.1, on the reverse strand, counting down.
TCTGGATGATCTTGGGGCTGCAGCGCTTCCTTGTTGATTCCTTTTAGATAAACTGTGTAACCAGTTTGTAAGTTGCCTCGCTTTACAGTGCTAATCAAATTACACCCACAGGCAAATTGTTTATATGGGCAATATCAGAAGTATCACTGTGCTTATGAATGCAACTTTTATGCATTTTTTTACATGCAATAGAAAGAGTTTTGTACACCCCCCCCTCCAACACACACATTCCAGATGGGATAGCCTCTCCATCGGCAGAGAGGAAGGGGGGGTGAAGACAGCAAATGCTGTTTAAAGGAGGTAGTTTCTAGATGCCCATGGACCTGAGGAGATTGAGTTTTATTTCTTTTATATCACCTTATGCATATGTGCGTCTTCATGCAAACATCAAAATGTGTGTGCTTTTAGTGCATTAGCATGTTACTCATTTGTATTATGTTTCCATGGTTCCCAGTGTCCTAGTTTGTTTGTTTGTTTTTTTCAAGAGAAAGCATTTTTAGCAGGTGAACAGGTGAGCTTCTGACTGCATGCACCTGAAACACGACCAGCGCGTTCTTGATTTAGCTCGGTCTATCCTGCACTGTCCGCTTTAGTAAGCAACTGTTGGAACGGCGTTACATCTTTAATTCTGACACCAGCATTTAGTCAAGACCAAAGAAGAACAGTGTGACAAGGTATACTATTGTTCATGCTAAATTATTTACTGAGACACAAGCTTCTGTAAACTTCAGTACCAATTAATCTGAAGAACCTCTTTTGTGTGAGAGCTTAATCGTTTGCTAATTAGCGTCCTTGCTAACAGACACTCTCGGTGGAAATATTCGATTACATAGCCCATCGACAGGCTCAGTAAACAAAGGCTGTTTGCCAAAATACCAAAGCAGTTGGTGTAAAGCCGGGGAGGGGAAAATATATCACTTGTGCTTGTGTGTGTGTAGCCTACTGTGTGTTAATACTATTTATGTGACAAACAAGAGGCAAACAAAGTGTGCCTCAGAGTATCGAGAGAGAAAAAGAAATGGGCAGATTTTGGATTTACCCTGTAGATTACAGTGATTTTGACTGTATTTTCTATTTTTGTAAGTGAATACGCTGACTTGCTTATAAATGACTTGAAGCTGCAAAGCTAATAAAGAGAGCCTGTTAGGTGGACTAAGAAACATCATTTAAGGGGGAGTAAAGAGGAAGAAAACAGATGATAAAAACAGGAAGAGAAGTTTTTTATAGTGAGTCACAATCTTTATGGCGTAGAGACTTTTTAGAAAAATGTGGGCGCCAAACTTCTCTGGTGGTTTTGTTTAAAATAACTGTTCAAGGCCAAAAGAAGCACACAGTTTTCACATAAAAAGCAAACATCAGCGAGAAGTCACAACAACTAAATACAAATTTGTCCAGTAAAATTTTCTTCTCTCCCATCCCAGCAGTCCTCTCACAAGCAACCTTTTTATGGCCTTTTGTAAGATGGTGCAACCAATTTGGAAACTACTGGACTCCACTACCTAACTGTATGTAAATACCCTATATGGTTAAAAGTAGTGGGTCACACCTTTTAATCTTTGAATTCACATGTTTTTAGTCCAATGCCACAGGTGTATAAAATCCAGCAGCTAGCCATGCACCCTGCCTTTACAAACATCTTTGAAAAAAATGTGTTGCTGAAAAGAGCTGATTAAATTCAAGCAGTACGGTGCTGTAATAGGATGTCACTGTAGCAGCAAGTTAGTTCATTGACTTTCTTCATATCCAGATATCCCACAATCAGCAGTAAGTAGTTCTGTTGCAAAGTAGAACCATTTACAAACTAGAAACTACAAAAACTCAGTCACAAAGTCTCAGACCAAATAAAGTTACAGAGCGGGGATCGCTGAGTGCTGAGGCTCTGCTCACTCAGCTACTGTAGAGCTCCAAAGCTCCTCTGGCATTAACATCAGCACAAACGCTGTGTGCTGGGAGCTTCGTGGTATGCTTCCATGATCAGACAGCTCCTGTAGGTATAATGTGTAGGTGAAAAAGGATTATGGTACATATAGTGTAATTTTAAAAGCTCAAACTTTACATGATTAGTAATTTATTTTTCAATATTATAAAAATGTTTTGTAAAAAGTGTTAAAGTAACCAGAACTCTTCATATCCAGGTCATTGGATGACTACCATTTCACTACTATTTTAGGCCCTCGGTGCCCTAAAATGTGATTTTGATGATCATATAGTAGCCCATGCATATGTGAAGCTGAAAGAAACGTGCCCATCGCAGGTGTGCAGCCAGTGGAAAAGAAGCCTATAATACAATGGAATATTTTCAGCACTGAGACAGTAAAACCTTTGGTTCAAGGCTTGGCAGTGAGCATCACAAGCTAACCAAGCTAGCTGTTACTTTGGTCATATGCAACATGCTCACTCCAATTATCATCTTCTTCATTTGAATTTGAATGAAAGTGAAATGGAGCTTGAAAAGTTTAACTTTTTAGTGTAAGATATTTAGTGTAAAATAAAATTTAGAGGACTGCCTGGTGATTGTATTTGATTTTTTCACATGTACTGACTGATTGCAACTTGTGGTGACTAAAGGGTTGCCCAGAGCTTGAGTGTATTGCACACACACAGTTACTTCAAGGTCGCCTGATAGGAGGCAAGTGTTCTGCAAACAGTTGCAGTCTGAGTTGGGCTGACTGCAAGTATTCTCAAAAAGGTTGTCAAATGTTTGCAAGCAATTGCTGACAAGCACAAGCACAACTTGAGGAGACTTGACTCAACCGGCTGCCAACTGGTTGTATTTTGGTAATATTGCGGTAGAACAGAAAAGTTGCTGAGCAAATGTAATAGTTTAATGTGAGTTTATGTTGTCTATGTAGACAACAACAGATATGTGATTTTCCGCCATTTTTTACAGCTAATTACTGCATTAACTGTAAGTCCGTTTTAGAAGCTGGGATTTCAAATGCAAGAACTGCCGCTGGATTCTCAAAGCATTGAACCTCTATGGCACCAAATTCCTACGGCCCAACCAGGTCCCATGGGCACTGACGCTCACGCTTGAGCCTCTACCCCAGGCCTTGCTCCAGGGTACGACCCCGGTAACAGTGTCCTGGAGAGAGTACACTGGACCCGTGATTTTCTTTCTCAACATAGGGGTTATCTGATTCCCTACCAGGGCAAATTGCCCCTGACAACATAATTCCTGGGATCAGTAGAGCTTGGTCATTCGAGAAGGATGACCGAGCTCCTCACTCTGCTCCTCCTCATCAAAAGAAGGTGAGATGGTTCAGGTATTTGACTGGGATGCCTCCAAGGGCAAATTCTACTAGGAGGCCCCAGGGAAGACTCTATATATCTCTTGGTGAGCTTAGGAATGACGGTGTTCTAATGGATGAGCTGGAAAAGGTAGCCGTGGTGGGAAAAGCATGAGCTTCGCCGCTCAGACTGCTGCCCCCTCCACCTTAACCTGGATGAGCATTAGAAAATGGATGGATGGATGGATCAAAGTTAAACATCTTAAAAGTTCAACTTTTTCAGTATTTGCATAGTAAATGCATAGTTTGCATTTGAAAAAGATGATAAATCTCACTGTACTCACTGTATCGCAAAATGCAATCGCAATAGTATGGTATTGTGATAATGTCATATTGTGGGGTGCCTGGTAATTCCCACTTTTACTATTTATCCTACCGCGTCTTTATAGGAATGAGCTGAATTTGAGCTGACTTGCTGATCAGTCAGCAGCCTCTTGTACAATGAAGGATATCACACCATAGCCCACCTGAGGCTTTCTGAAAGATTCAGGAATCTGGCATAGTTAGAAAATAGACAATGTACCAGACAAACCTGATAAAGGAGAACCGGTACTTCGTGCTTAGTGCTTACAATACAGTCAGTCTCTACCTACATACCTACCTGCTTCTCAGACAGAAACATGACAACAAATGGGTTAACCTTTGTTAACCTTTCCATTATCTGTTTTTCTCTCTCTCTCCCTCTTTCCTGCTTCCTCTATCTTTTCCTTGTTCTTTCTCTACTCCTTCCTGCTCCTCCATCCTCTGGAACACATGGTTATCGCCTGTGAGTGGTTGTCATGGTGATCGACCCCGAGGGACTCATCCCAAAACCAAAAGTTCTGCTTGTCTGAAATAGAACCGCCTCTCTCCAGGGGGAACGGGGGTTTATTTGGCACATGGAGGGGGGAAGTGGGGAAAAAAGAGAGAGAGAGAGAGAGAGAGAGAGAGAGAGAGAGAGATTTCAGTTAAGAGATGAGAGCGTGAGGACAAGAGGGTGAGATAGAGAGAGAACCGGAGAGAGTGAGGCAGCATGCATCCATTCCAACTGGGTCACATCGCGGGAGCATTGCGTAAGCATAAACACTGCTGCCCCTGTGCTACGCCCCCAGTGCGCACACACATGCACACACACACACACATGCACACACACGCATGCACAGTCTGTGTTTTTCCAGAGCTTACTACTGTCTGGGAATCAGCCGTCCATAGTGCCTTTTATACAAAGATGTAGTCTGTCTTTTTTTTCTCCACTGTGCTTTGACTCAGTGGATTCGTGATAAGTATATTGTGACAGTGGACTGAACCTTCTTCTCTGTTAGCTTCCAAGCCGGTCATAGCAGCATGACATAGCACTTCTTCCCTGCTGCATTTTCCAGCTACACACATACGTACAGTGTTTCTATCGCTGATTCTCACTTCAGCTACTATCATGCACTACACTTTATATACTACATGCTTCCCTGTGTTGTGCGTGAGCTTCAACAGGAGAACGTTGTTGCAAAATCAACCCAGCAAGCTGCCAGCTTACCTGAAGTGACAGTTGCAGGTTTTGACCACAGAAAGGCGCTACTTTCTGTGAACATCCATCCAGCCTTTTTTCTTAACTGCTTATCCATCTTAAAGTTACAAGGGCTCTATAGCTTATCCCAGCTGTCACAGAGCAAGAGGCCATACCTGCTATGGTGTTGATGCACTGAGAATAATATGTAAGTGTGAAAGTGTGCTATTTGAGACACTGGATATTAAATGTAACCAAACTTGTGTTTCCTATTACCATCAAACAAACATTTTACTGCATGTAGCTCATGAGAGGACTGGGGGGGGGATTCCACTTTTGATCAAACTCACATACACTGTGTAGCAGGAATTCCTACAGGTGGTCCTATAAAGTTTAATGCTCATCACCCTTGCTGTCTTTCAGCAGAAGTGACATTAACGTTTCAGCGGATTTCCCGAACATTTCCTCTTGGTGTTGCAGCTGCATCGTAGCAGCGCTTCAAGTATGATGTATGTACAGGAAGGCTTATAAGGCGACCACATCTTCTCAAAGAATGTGTTGTTTTCTCTCTCTCTGTAGAGTTCGACTGTGCCCGACATGCTCCGCTTCCCACATGTTTGGATGTCTTCACACCTATGTAAATAAACACCAATGGAAAAGCAGTTATTTGCTGGAGCTGTTTGTGCAGTGAGCTGCGTGTACGTCGGTAGAGGGTGTGATTGTCTATAAAAGGAGCATCCAAAGCCGGTTGTTTAAAAATCGTAGTTGGACTGTTTGAAATCCCCCGGCCCCCCTCCTCTCAGTTTGCACTAAGCGAGAGGATATGTGTGTGTGTGTGTGTGTGTGTGTGAGTGTTTGTGTGTGTCGAGACTACATGTCAGGAGACCCTTTCCAATCATGGGAATGGGAAGGGGATAGATGCTGACAGACAGATAGACTTCAGACAGGCAGGCAGACAGTACATAGACGATGGAGCACAGAAAGAAAAGGAGAGATATATAGAGAGAAAGGGAAGGTAGGCGGAGTTACTCTGAAAGGGGGCGTGGTCACCCAGCTGTCACTCACCGGTGGTAGCCATGGAGAACGGGCGGTCCTGAACAGCAGGACATCCAATGGGAGACGACGCTGCTTGTGTCACCATGGTGACGGGGCTGTGCCCAGGGAGGTTGTGATGGGTTGACAGGTGCGTGACAATCGGAGCTCTCTGCAAGCATGTACGCCAAAGGCAAGAGTAGCAACGTGCCGTCCGACAGCCAAGCCAGAGAAAAGTAAGTTTTATTTATGGGGGAGGAAACCGCGGCTGTGAGGGAAGTTCACGAGCGGCCGGGGGCAGTCACACACAGAGCTGCGGGAGGGGAGGGCGCAAGGCGATACACTGAGCAGCGTGGGGCTCTCAGCTCAGCGCTGTGCACGGCTCAGAAAGTTGACTGCTTTGGGTTTTCTTTGAGAAAAGACAGACATTTTATCGGCCGGTTGTAAATGTTAGTTTTACCAAGCTTGTTGCACCTTCACAGATTTTTAATTCCAATGCGCTTTTAAAAAAAATTACGAATCCAGCAAACACCTTCCTTCTGTAAATGTTTGGCGTCTTGTGCATGTTGATTGTTTGATTTTATTCTCATGTTGTTAATTCCTTTTTCTTAAGTGATTAATTTTGGCTGGTGTATGATTTTCACACACGCGGTAAGGATCCAGCAGTTTAGTTTATGTTCACGGTGTGGTGTCGGCGGCAGCGGCTGGAAAGTCCGCGCATTTGACCGCTCGCAAGCTGCGGTGTTTGGAGCATGTTGCTTTTCGCAGAGGCTGCCTTACTTCAGATGCCGTGTTCCGCGGGTCCGGTCCTGCTACAAGCTGCCTCAGATGGGGCTTGTGAAAGCAGACAGCCACGCTATCGTCGCGCTTGGGGAGACGGTCGATCCGGTTATTTTAAAGTAGTTGGCCAC